>JAHLJT010007407.1:0-52842 GCA_031308135.1 Acheta domesticus
AAAAAGAAAGAGAATTTACCGTTTATTATAGACATAGAGGCAAAGGTGGTGATATGAGCGATTTATATAATATGAGCCCCTTGGTATCTTTTCATACATAGAAAATATTCTAGCAGGAACGATTTTAACAACTAGTTTAATAATTATTTTTGCCATCATAGCTCTGTGGTTCAATTGTAAATGAGAGCTGATGTGAACAGAGGCGTATCTACGGTATGCAGACATGGCACGTGCCATGGTCGCCACTCACGAGGGGCGCTGTTCAGAGTATACCCGCAAAAACGAATAACTATTCTAATTGGAAGTATCCTGTCAGGGGCGCAATTTCTATGCTTGCCAGGGGCACCTGAATACCTAGATACGCTTCTGGACGTGAAACAGAGGTGTTCGTGTTTTCTCGGTTCTAAAAGCTTTGGAAGGCAAGTTTTAGCTTTTAATTTCAGTTTGAGTTTGCTTAGACTGATTCTTAACGAATGAATACAACATGTTTTAACCTTTTGACTGCCACGTGTGTTAATCTCAAAATTACGCTGCCAGGCCACGCCCGTTTTTTCGCTACTCTAAATTTCATTAGTTGTGCATCATAATTACACATGTGGCCTCTCCTTGTGGGACAAATCTGAATCAATTTGATACTTATGACAGTCTTAAACATTGTTTTTATGCATGCCATGTGTAATTTCGAACTATCAAAGATTTAGCGGTCATTTGTCATCAACTAGCAAAGATTTCGAACTATCAAAAACGGTTTTAGCTTACAGAGTTTTAATACGGCGATGGTTGTAAAATGAGCCCGAACTATGGTGCGTCTATGAGCCCCAAACTTTAACTGGCATTACAACTTGTGTCCGTACTATTTTTGTTTTAGTTGCCACCAAGGATCTAGGGCCAAAACAAAAAGGAAGTAGTGGAGCTACGCAATGACACAGACTTTCTAGTTAGTTTACTAATTTCTTTGGTCGGGGCTAACTTTTCGGTTGTGCCCCATCCTTTTGCCAGCTATTATCTATCGCCGCCCGAATATTTTTTTCACATTTCCTCAATTTTTCGGTTTCCTAATGGCAGAATCGAAAAACTACTTTAAGAATGTTACTGAAGACTAAACCTTCGTCCTATATGGAAATTTTCGTTAAAAAATTTGGTGCCGTTTTTACGAAAATGGCGTTTAAGTGTTACTCTAAATGCGAAATTTGAAGCTCTTTCTCACAGACAACTATTGCGATTTCGAAAAACTTTATTGGAAGTCGTTTGAATCACTGCCACTCACAAATGCAATAATGTATACAAATCGCCGAAAATGTGCATATTAACAGCGTGAGAGATATTTAAAAAAACTGCATTTGTGTAATTTTTTAAGAAACAAAATAATACAGAAAAATGAATTTCCTGTCATCTTAAACAGTGCAATTGCATTATACATACAAAAGTTTGAAGATTTGAAGCCGTTTCTGCGAAAATGGTGTTTGAGTGTTTCTAAAAATGCGGTTTGAGCTCATTTTCACCAAAAAAATGTTGAGATTTCGAGAAACTTTATATAACATAATGTAATGCACATGCACTCATAAATGCAATAATATGAACAAATCGCTTTTAATGTAAATATTAACGACCTAAGAGGCAAGTAAAAAATACATTAGTGTAATTTTTGAAAAAAAACAAACAAACAACAACAATAACAACAACAACAAAAGAATAGAGCAAATAGCGTCTATGTCATCTTATAGAGTACATTAAACACCATACGTCCCAAAAGTTTAAAGAAAAAATCTAGAACCGTTTTAGAGAAAGTATTTTTGATATTTTTTTAATATTACTAATATTGGACGCAATATGGCGCGAAAACTAATACAATTTCAAAAAAATGTTCATGACCTAAACGAAAGAACTAATTATCAAGAAAAAATTTACTTGAAAGAAAATCTCTATCTTAATTTTGTAGTTGTAGGAATACGCCGAAAAAATATCAGTCTCTTGCAACTATCAAAAATTCAGATTTATCAGTGAAAATCGGAGCTATGCCGTCTTTATACATGTATTTCACTCTCTTTTCACAAGAAATTTAAAGAAACGATTTGGAGCCATTTTGAGAAAATTTTGAACATGTCCCGAGAACTTCACGTAAAGTACCCCCAAAAATTAATGAATGTTTTTCAAAATCGCGGACCTTCAACTCAGTCCAGATCGACAAAGGTTTATTCAGTTTGGAAAAACTCGTACCAATAGTTTAGGCGCTAGTGTTGTTCACATACCAGACGGACGGATGGACATTTTTGGAGGGAAAAAATTGGCATCAGGGACACCCAAAAGGTGTATTTCGGCGAAATCTCGAAATCAATTTTCCGCAACATTACATAACATTCTGAATACTACGTATATTACTCTGTATATACGTACGTATACGAGAAAATAAACTAGTGCTACAGAATGGCACAGACTTTCTCCTAATAGTTTTCTAATTTCGTTTGTCTGGGAAAAATTCCATTGTCCCACCCTTTCACATCTTCACCTATCATCTGTCTCGGCCCAAAGTACATTTTTAAAAAACAATTGCTCGATGTTGAAGATGAAAATATACTTGTTTCTAAAAAAATAATTTAATTCATTTTTTTAAAGTCGAAATAAAAGTGGGGGCTCATATTATTACATTGCACAGTAGATTGCATTTGAATTAAGAATAAGAGTAATTAATGTAGATTTTTAGATATATATCCTACAGTTATGTATAAACATTTGTCATCATATTAGATAATAAACATTTTCGATATACGATTCACTGAGAAAAATGCATCGTTGAATTTAGAGTTTGGACTGTTGAAATAACAATGAGGATCGTCACCTCTGTATTCAACTAATCTAATAACATTCAATAATCATTAATAAAATAATTAACAAAATTGAAAACGGTGTATATAATTACAGCACAATTATTTTAAAGCATTAATATGAACGAATATTTTCGAGTTTATATAGCGCCCAAATTGGCCCCCCAATGAAAGATCCGAAATCTCGCCTCTGCTCTTACCCACCTGACTTTTGTGCTTCTCAAGTCCGAATGGATTGCAGCACCAAAGCCTGTAAATGTATTCACAATCTTTGGCATTTTCTATCACAATGTATCACTGAACAGTTACATGCGAAAACTAAGCCTGTAAACTGGTGTCAGGATCCCTTCGAAGGCATCAATGCATATCCCTATGGAATGAACTTGGCGGTGCCTACGACCTTGCCTCACCCCTCGCTTGGCAAGGGTACACGACTTTAAACCTTAAGAGCAAAATGCGCGTATACTTTTTATTTAATAATTTGCGCATTTTTCAAGATTCCATCGCGACAGTTTGCAGAATGGTTATTTATTGGTTCTTCTTGCAATGTGTAAAATATGAAAGAAAAAAATGTTACTTTTGAAGAAAAATGTATTTGTTTAATTTATTAGCATTTTTTATTATAAACAAAATCTCAATCCGTAATATATTATCAACTGCTTAAAATATGATCATTTCTCTTCAAAATAGTGTGCCCGTTTTTAAAGTTTTATTCATTTTATGAACGTCATAATTATTTTCATTATTGAGTATATTGTGTCATCGTCCATGTTTAAAATGTTCGTATAGTTAGCACACCCACTTATCAAAAAAATTAAAAAGGACTATTTGTTCTAATTTTTGAACTAATTTATAACCACATTAAAAAATTGTCTACCAATACAGAACATCAAAATTTACAACATGTTACGTGGGTGCGCTAACTTAACGTTAAGTTGGCATACCTACACAAGAAAAACGCATTAAACAAAAAACCGAATATACCACAATTTTGTTCTAATTTTGAACTAATTTATACCCACCTTAAAAATTTTGAACCGATGCACAACATCAAAATACACAATGTTTAAGAGTGGGTGCGACAAGATAACGTTAAGTTGGCATATCCACACAAGAAAAACGCATTAAACAAAAACAAAACAAAAAAAAACACATTTGGGGTCAGTTTGACTGTCTCTATCTCTGCCTCTATCTGTCGCATTCACATAGTTGCATATTCTCCACGTCTCTGTGCAGGTGAGGTAATACGAGACGCGCCGGACAAGTAAAAATTTTGTAGAATGTTCATGAAGATCTCATCCTGTAGATTACAATGTGATAAACGTTTCTTTGAGGCCTTAGGCCTTAAAATTTTAGTTTTTACTGCCCTAGAACGCTCCGTTTGAATGTGGTTGCATTGGACGTGAATATTTAGTTTTGTTCTACAGCGCCATGTAGTGCAGGTTACAACAGAATTAACTGTACACAAACCTTCTGTATGAAAAGCACCTAGAAGTGCCAACTTTCATGGAGAATATCGTAAGAGGCACCGCAAGCGAGGCGTATGCGGTTTTTGAAGCAGAGGAACTAATGAAGAGCCTTCTAATAGAATTAAAAGAATTTTACATTATTAAATCTTGTGTGGTAGAAGTTAGTGAGAAAGAAGCTCTGAAATAAAGTATTTTATGATCATTAAATTGAGGTATCTTAGTGTTCGATGCTTCCAGCTTAGAAGTATAAGATTTAGTTTCTCATATGATTTGGGGTGGATTCCTGCTAGAGTTCATGGTCAAAGGAGACTTCGCGAAGGGTATTGTAATTGTAGATAATTATTTTTTCAGAATACTTCGAGGATGGCTTGGTTGATTATTCGCAACCGAAGGAGGCTAGTTATTAATTATTGTGGAGGTCGAAGGAGGCCGATTTGTTGATACTAGGGGAGGGATTTATAATTGATTCAACCCGCCGTCTCGATTAAAGATTTTGATTTTCGAATCCAAGTTACCATCCCTACGCCATTAATTATTGCAGTTTCGTATCCCATTCGCATTGAAAAATGAGTTATCACAAATTAAATGCTACCTGTGAGCATTGTCGATAGGGTGTCATCGATTGTAATCTGTTGATTAATTATTGTCAGAGTATTAACGAGGAGAATCTGGTATGTCATATCTCCCATTCGCATAAACTCTGTAATCACGCCCAGTGTAATACAATACTTGGATAGTCGCTAATAACCGAGATGTTGATGCGACTATAAATAAATCTATAAATAAAAATGTTTCTTACTAAATACAACAGTCATAATAAGACCTTTGGATTCTTACGCTTTGTAAAAAAAGGAACAATATTTTAAAAACTGATTATATGAAAAAAATTCTACTTAAAACACCGGTAAATTTTCAATTTCCATTTTCACACGCCAATTATTTATTTGCGTGAAAATTTAGACATTGAACAATATTTTGGGACAACATATTTTGTTTAATGCGTTTTCCTTGGGTGGGTATACTGACTTAACGCTACGATGGCCCACCCACTCTTAAACGTTGTATATTTTGATGTTCTGCTTTGGTAAACATTTTTTAATGTAGGTGTAAATTAGTTCAAAATTAGAACACAATTGTGGTGTATTTGGTTCTTTTTTTAATGCGTTTTTCTTGTGTGGGTGTGCCAACTTAACGCTAACTTGGCGCACCCACTCTTAAACATTGTGTATTTTGATGTGCATCGGTTCAAAATTTTTTAATGTGGGTATAAATTAGTTCAAAATTAGAAAACAATTTTGGTATATTCGGTTTTTTTTGTTTAATGCGTTTTTCTTGTGTGGGTATGCCAGCTTAATGGTAACTTTACGGAAGATCGGGTCATGCACGTGAGAGCAAATGGAACATTATCTGTGAAGAAAAGAATAGAGAACGGTGTACCTCAAGGATCCATCCTAAGTGTTTCACTTTTCCTACTAGCAATAAATGACGCGGACGAAAAAATCAAACCACCCACTATCATTAGGAAATACGCCGATGATATTACTATGCTTTGTAAAGGAAGAAATATTAACTCAAGCCAAGAAATTATGCAAATCGCATTAAATAGTATTTGTGAATGGTCACTCAAATTAGGGTTTAAATTTGCACCTCAGAAAACGCAGTGTATTATATTTTCAAACAGGAAAATTAACAACTTACCTACGCTTAAAATTGGTAATCAGTTCCTGAGCTTTGTCATCAGTACCAAAATATTAGGAATGCACTTCGACACTAAACTGATCTGGAAGTTGCACATATTGATTTTTTTTAATGAATGTAAAAGGAGAATCAACATACTTAAATGCTTGGCACACAACTGGGGAGCAGCTAGACAATTGCTATTATTAACATACAAAGCACTTGTGAGATCCAAAATAGACTACGGATCAATAATATAAAGATCTGCTGGTAAAAGTGACCTCAAAAAACTGGATACAGTCCACAATCTAAGTCTCCGGATGTGCACCGGATGTTTCCATACCAGTCCCATCGGAAGCATACTAATTGAAGCAAATGAACACACATTATCTCATCGCTGAGAGGAACTAATAATCAAATATGCTTTAAAAGCAGCCACGTCCATCAATCCAATCATAGTACAGGACATATATCCTAAACAACAAGAGTACATAGAGCATTCGCGTTTTATACCTTTGTATGAAGAAACTAGAAAAGTACTTAGAGAACTTAATTTCGATCACAGAAAAGTAGAAAAGAAGAGAAATTACAAAATTCCTCCGTGGATAATCTAGGATATTTCAGTAGACTTATCAGGCGCTCATCAAGGAAATGATACATCTGAGATAAACTCTGGACCGACCAACAAGTACGACATGTTTTATCCAGTTTATTCCGAAGCAATTACAAATACACAAGGAACAGAAGCAACAGTGGTAACGAAAGATGTATCGGTGAAACACCAACTTAACTACTATGCCAGCCATCTTACTGCCGAATTATGCGCCATTTTAACCGCCACGAAACTTATTAAAAATATTAACCACTCAAAATTTATTTTATACTCAAATTCCCGCACTGCAATAAAAATCATCAATAATAACGAAACTTTTAGTGAAATGATTATTACAATCCAAGAACTGTATCATGACATTACCACGTCAGGTAAAAAAGTAATATTGGCATGGGATATGAATCAAGATACAGAAATGCAGAGGGAAACTGCCAGAGTATACGGGATTTCAGCTTGCTTTGGTCCCTAGAATTTTCAATATGGCGGCCATTCGGCTCTGCCAACCGCGAAAATGTATATGAAGCTAGACTTCGGCGCGCCTATACGCAATTTGAGAAATCTGTTATCAGGAACTTCTCTCATTATAATGTTAATTTTAATCAACTGAATGTTTTGAAACATTGAAATAATTATCATTTGGATCAATTATTTTGAGGGTCATTCCATATTAAATCAACACAGTCATTTTACATCACCATCTCAGATTCAGATGAAATTTGACACTTAGGTAGTATGAATGGAGAATAAGAAAACGACAAATTTTGAGTAACATATTTCCACCCGTTTCTGAAATACAACCATCTAAAATTTTGCAAAATTGGGTTCCCGAAAATCTTTAAATTGATGTAGAACCTCACCAAATTAAGATAGGGAGCTGGAACAGCTGTCATTTTGCAGCTTTCTTTATGGCCTTTTACATGATATACAACTCAATAGAAGTTGCGTTCAAAAAGTTTTTCAAATTTGAATTTAAAATTTTGATTTAGAGTTTTTTAAAATGCTCATCTTTAAAAAAATTGAAAAAATTCTAAAATAATCCTTGTATGTATCCAAACAGATGGTGCAAGTTTAAAAATGGGACTGCAATGGGTTCATATGGTAATCTTTACTTAAAATGCACAATATTTACATACTCTAGATTTTACTGATTTAAAATGCATTTTATTTCAAATTATAAGTTCTAATATATACAAATTATTAATTTAATGTCTTTATTGGCGAGTTTGTTATGATTTATTGTTATGATTATTATCATTATTATTATTGTTCCACTACATCACGACTAATGATGTTATGACTCGGCTGAATATAAAATCTACTCCAGGTTGCAACCAGCTACCTATGGTTCTGTTCAAAATAAAGCAATTTCTTGCACTTCCCAGTCTTTTGTATTACCTGGGAGTTTAGAAAAGTTCTTGCTCAAATTTTGAGGAATAAATTCCAGAGCTCCGATAACTATCGGGACGACCTGTGCTTTTACGCCCCACATTCGGCTGATCTCGATTTCCAAACTCTTGTATTTAAGACGTTTCTCCGCCTTCTTAGTAACGACGTTTCGATCGCAAGGTACAGCACCACCGACAAGTAAACGCGATTTTTTCCCCAAATCCAGGATAACTATATCTGGTTTGTTTTGCCGCTATCGTGCGATCAGTTTGAATTTGTTGGTCGTACAATATCGTACAAATCCAACAGACCTCACCGGTTTTAGGGAGTGTTCATACAACTTGGGCATGTGTTTGGAATTTCAAGGGCGGTACAGATCTGCCAGTGGAGGTAGCTACACACCCTGTTATGTCTTTTGAAGTATTCGGTCTTTGCTAGGATTGGACAAGACTTGGGAAATTTGAGAACCACTCTATCATAATGTCGTGTTCTCAACGCCTGATCTTGAGCAGCTATTGGAACTGCTTCCGATTCTCGCTTCATTCTTCCTCTTTTTAAGACACATAACTGATTGATCTTCATTGATCTTCACCTTGTCCATTCTTTTTGGATATTGTTCGTGGAGTGTTTGTCTCTCCACGAGTTCTTTAACATTTTTTGTGTCTCATAGCATCAAGAGTTCTGTGTCTGTGTTTTTCGACGTGTCTTGCCTAGTGTTCTTCTCTACACTAACAATGTCTCTGTTTCCCATTCTTCGGTCACTATTATAATAACTTCGGTCATTATCATGATAATAATAATAATTATTATTATCATTATTAGACCGCGGAACTTCATGCAATTGCATATTTTTACTGACGGTGCATATCGCAAGGAAATGTATATAACTTTACCTATCACCAAAAATAAAACAAATCTACCCTATTTTTTTTGCAGGTGTGCAATGTTTTAGTTTAAATGCGTATTTTAATGTATGCGGTATATTTTAGTGCATATATTCCAGGTTTTTGTGGAGAAGTGGATCGAAGTCAGACCTTTTGGGTATTTCTCTTTTAACTTAGAAGTGGCTTTCTTCTGACAACGCGGGTATGGAAATTGAACCTCCTTAGTACCCTTCGCACGGTTTCGGGATTTACTTTCTTGCCAATGCCAATTTATAACTGTGGAGTAACTTTTGGTGCATTAAGACGAGGGTCCTTCTTTATTATTTTCACAACAAGATTCTCTTCTCGATCAGAAAGTCTTCGGACGTTCTCCTCTGGGTTGCAGTTCAATCGCCTATTCACTGATGTACCATGAGATTATGTCACTCACTGTTTTTTTTTCATTAATGGCATTTTGCAAAATTTTGGGCATCATTAACCCTTTGCATGATGGTAAATAACCGGTTGACGCTGCTCAAAGTTGGTCTTCATTCCTCAACGTTTCATTTCGCTTAAATGTTTAGGTTCCCACGTATCTGGTTCATCAACTGAAAGGTGACCTTGATTTGCTTTATTTTTAGTGATAGGTAAAGTTATATACATTTCGATATGGACAGTCAGGAAAAATATGCAATTGCATAAAGTTCCGCGGTCTAATAATAATAATAATAATAATAATAATAATAATAATAATAATAATAATAATAATCATCATCATCATCATCATAACAATACAACACAATACACTCGCCAACAAAAACACTAAATTAATAATTTGTATATATTAGGGCTTATAATTTGAAATAAAATGCATTTTAAATCAGTAATATCTAGAGTAAGTAAATATTGTGCATTTTAAGTAAAGATTACCATATGAACCCATTGCAGTCCCATTTTTAAACTTGCACCATCTGTTTGGATATATACAAGGATTATTGTTAGAATTTTTTCAATTTTTTTGAAGATGAGCATTTGAAAAAACTCAAAATCAAAATTTTAAATTCAAATTTGAAAAACTTTTTGAACGCAACTTCTATTGAGTTGTATATCATATAAAAGGCCACAAAGAAAGCTGAAAAATGACACCTGTTCCAGCTCCCTATCTTAATTTGGTGAGGTTCTACATCAATTTAAAAAATTTTTCGGGAACCCAATTTTGCAAAATTTTAGATGGCTGTATTTCAGAAACGGGTGGAAATATGTTACTCAAAATTTGTCGTTTTCTTATTCTCCATTCATACTACTTATGTGTCAAATTTCATCTGAATCTAAAATTGTGAGGTAAAATTTTTAATTAAAACTGTGTGATTTAATATGCAATGACCCTTGATATTTTTCTTCTGAAACTCATAATGTTACAAGTTTATGTTTTACTTCATTTTAAAATGCGAATATAATTAGAAAGCTTTAGAGGAATAAATTAATAAATAATATTCTTACAAAGATTGTTAATGATTGATAATAATATAGAATTAATGGAAGGAAATTTTAAAAAATTGAAATCAGAGTATTTCTTAAATTTTATTTGTCTCCATTTCATAACTACAATAATATATTTCATCTCAATATTCAACAGTGAAAACTAAGAAAAGAAGAGTTAAAACACTATTCATTTTTTTAAGAAGTAAATTTATTTTACATTAATTACAAACAAGTGTTTTTACATTTAGGTTTTTTGTGAAATCTTCATCTACACTGTCCCTGATCAGATGTACAATAAATTTGTTTTCACAATCTACCCCATCCTTTTCTCCATACACAACCATAATTTTCTCGGAATACTCCACTGCATTTTTCCAATTTGTCCAAAGTTGACACCTTAAAAAATTAAATAATGTATTCAAAACACTTTATTAAAAATTTAAGATATTGAACCTCATTTTCCTTGTTTTAAATGGTGTCAATGAATTTAGATAATTAAGATACCTATTTTAAAAGCCTGCTTCCAAAGATTTCTGGCCTTTTCCATTCTGTAGCAAGATTTTCTAAGGACATTCTTATTGAAGAATCACTTTGACTGAGATCACATATTTTTCAGTTGAAACTTTACTGGGGAGTAAGCCTTGAAACAGTCCTGCCCTTCATTTTCCAGCCATTTATCAACTATACACCTGTGGGTAATTACCTTTAACACTTGAAAAATTAATTTGTATGATAACTGCTTAAATCATTTTAATAGAATATACGAAGGTGAATATGAAAAGACGAAAATTAAAATGCAAGAATAATAATATACATTAACCATTATCCTGACAATACATATTTTTAAAATATTCACATTTGCACAGAAAGCTAGCAGTATTGGTCTTATTTTACTTATGATACCTACATTACAGATCTGCTCTTGGGCTTTCTGGCCAGGCTTCATAAATTTTTGTTCTCATTGTGTACTACATACAGTCCTTTCTTTGGGTCAGCCATGACTATAAAATATCAAAAAATTTCAATAAATATAATAGTTATATAATTACATTAATACTATACAAAAGTATTGCATAGTGCAGGGCCGCTCAAGCAGAGCAAATCGGCAGCGCGGAGCCGTAGTTTCTGCCGAGAGGGGGACACCGGAGCGCGAGCGTTGCGCGCCTTGCGATAACCACTGTCACAGTGTCCCGGTAACTCCAGTCGCGGAAACATGGAAGTCGACGCGAGCACTTCACAGACCAGAGCATCTACACCGACAATTTTCAATGCAGTATGGGAAGAAAAGTATCTTTTCACCGACTACGGTCTGCTATGCCAAATGTTTAGTTTACATAAAGGGTTCAATCACGTGAAGAAGTTTAATTTGCAAAGACATTATACATTTAATCATGCTGATGAAAATGATAAGTACGCTGAAGAAGAACAAAAGGAAGTTTTCAATGTTTCTGAAAAACAATGCCTCACTAGAAGTAAGTTTTGGATATATTTTGATGTTCTTCTGTAGTTTTGACAGTAAAATAACACAATACAAAAGAGTTTAATTTTATTGCATACCGATACTACAACGTGAGCGTTATGGAAAAGAACTTCCCAAAAAACCGTTTTCCAAAACCGCATCATAATGCTGCTCGATTGTTAACTACGTTTGGATCAACATACAACTGTGAGGCAATTTTTTGCGTTCTTTGAAAATTTGTAAATCTCGAATGAGAAGTACAATTACAGATCACAATCTGAAATGCATGTTACGGCTCAATAGCACCGTGTCATCTCTTCCAAATATAGAAAGTATATTGCGAGAAAAAAAACACTTAAAAGGTGTAATAAGAATATTTGATTTTGCAATCAACTTCATTTTTTAATTTAATTTTCTTTACTTTTAGTATTTTTATTACTAGTTTATTTAATCCACATTTTGTGCAACCTTCATAATACTTTTCATATTCAGCAGCATGATAAACTGTATAATGTCACCGCTATTAAATTTATGTTATTGAGCACTTTTTTTGCAAACTAAACAATTGGCATTGCCGGCGCAATCTGCAAAAAGATACCTTTCTTTCCCATGCTGCATTGCAAATTATCGTTTTTTTTAATTTCCAAATTACACTAATACGTTTATATCTAGTAACTGTTCCAATTAATGTTACAAAAGTATCTTACTGTTTTTTTCTGTCGTAATATCCTTTCCCAGAGCTGTGAGATTTTTTTCATTCCGAACAACGGAAAATACCCCGTAGAAATACGACGCGACCCACTGTGCCGCATGCCGCCGATCGATATTTGATGACGTCATTTGGATGTCTAGTAGGCGGTGCTTTCTGCGGCGAAAGAGAAGAGAGCAACCGGCCGGTCCTCCTCGGAGCAAATGGTTGAGCGGCCCTGGCATAGCGTAATGTATAATATAATATAGGTTTACATAGTAAATACTGTCCCCACATTTAAAATACTAAATATATTTCCATGGGAGTGTGAAAGTATCAAAGTATGTAATCAGTAATTGTTTGTTTAAAGCAATCTAAATCTGCATATGAATTTATTGAATATGAATTGCTAGAGGCAAAGTACCTTGTCATACATTGTTTGAAGCAATTCTCTTTGACAGATATTCTTGTTATTATTGTTTACTATTGATATGATTATTAGGGAGAGTGGGGTGGCCCCGATCAGCGGGTAACCCCGATCACGTCTGTAACGACAGTAGAGTGCACTCTAGCGAGTCTGGTGAGTGCTACGCTCTTCCCAATTCAGCAATAAATTACCGAGCAGTTACTGCAGTTACCGACCAGTTCCGCACATGCGCTTGGTGTGAAGTAAGCAAGTGTACTTCAGAGAAAATCGTTCTAATTTCTTCATGTTTTTAAAGCGATGTAATTAACATATACATTTGTATTTTTAATTACTCAATCACGCAAATGGATTGGTAATCTTTTCAGCATCATTTTTAGTTCACGGTTTACGTTTTTAAACTAACTTATCGAATTATTAAGTTATGATATTCTGTAGTATACATGGTTGGGTAGCACCCATCAGATGAGTGGGGGAATGGCGATCAATGATCGGCACAACCCCTCAGAGATCTAATGCGCTGTCCTTCCATATTTGTACTACTTATGGCCAAAATATATTGCAAGAGACTATATTCTCTTTAGATGCCTAGAACGTGGAAAAGGACTACAACCAGAGGAGGATGGGCTGATGAAAAGCTGCAATAGGCGATGTTACTTATCCATGAATGCTGCTTGAATCTTGAATGAATCTTGCTGCTCATTCCATATGAGCAGCAAGTAAACAGTTCAACATTCCATTCACAAGACTGGTTGACAGAAAAATTAAGGGGATTTCAGGAGATCCACTTCTTGGCCGAAAAACAATTTTTAGTCAAGACCAGGAAGCAGCATTGTCTGAACGAATAAAATTGATGGATAATTTTTTTATGGTCTATAATCACTGCAAATACGCAAAGTGGCTTTTGCATATTCAATCTGTTTGCAATCTGTGCCGAAGCAAACAACGTTCCTAACTATTTTTCAAAAAAATCCTGAATAGGTTGTGATTTTGGTGTCTGGCTTTATGCTTTTCTCAAAAGGAATCCCTTAAGTGTACGAAAATCGGAAGCAATTAATATCAACCTATTAAAAGCTTTCAACTGACAGAAAGTAAAAATATATTTTGATAATTGGGGGGGCTGTGATGACACAGTGCTACCACACCGTATCGTATTTTAACATGGATGAGACGAGAGTGCCTACTGTCCAAGACCCTGAAAAAGTAGTTAGCACTAAAGGACAAAATACAAAGTATTCGTAAGGCGAGAAAGTAAAAAAGAGTTGGCTCTGTGGTTAGTTGGGAGCGAGGGGAAAAATAATGTAAATGAAGGTGAGTTGTGTGACAATGATGAACATAATGATTTGCTGGGCAATCAAGAGGAAGAGATGTCCTTCGTTCGCAGTGAATTTGGGGAAAATGGCGAAGGTTGGTGTAGGAGTACAGGCTGTGGACTTTGGAACCATGCGCTTTGCAATGGATCTGATTCAGCTGTAAACTATTTTTGTGACCTTTGTTTCAAGAAATAGCAAACTAAAGTTTAATAGTAAAAAAATAATAATAAATAGTAATTTAATAGTAATAAAACTGACCTAAACTTACATTTGTTTAATACAGATAAATGTCATCAACCGTTCCCTTAATTTTTTGAAAGGTTTATATGCTTATTATTATTATTATTATTATTATAATTATTATTAGCATTAGCATTAAAACATTATAACCCTTACGTTCAATGTGTAACTTTTTGTAAAACATTTTTATTTCAGTAGTTTTTCACTTGGAGTCGAAGGATAGTCAATTATTTACTCTTTTGGTTAATTATTATTGAAATTTTGCATTATTGAAAGAATTTTAGTGTAATAGATCAAATATATAGGATAATAATTACATTACAAAATTTCCCGTATAAAATACACGAGACAAATATATGATCGGTATCACCCCACAGGTGGAGGAATGCCTATCACAGCTGTTTTTTTTTCTTTTACGAAATCTGTACTAAAGAAAATAACTTCTGCGACTTTTAGTTCTTAACCACAGCTACTATTCATCTGTCGTTTCATGCAATATTTTAAATTTTCTGGTGAATACATTCCATATGAGCGATCAGTTTCCTTAAGTGGTCGGTACTACCCCATTCTCCCCTACTACTAATAAGGCTGACAAAAATAATTCTCTTAGATAATTTACATAATCTTTTCCCCTATAAACAATATAGTTACTTCGATTTTCCAAACAAAATTCTTTTAAGAATTCTGAACAAAGAAGGTTAAGATCCTTGGAAAAATAATGTACCATAATTGCCTCTGATATTCTCCTAAATTTCTTTTTCTAAAAGAACTTTCCCGGTAAAGAAAGTTTCCTATTATTTCTTTTTTGCAAACTATACCCAATAGAAAGTACAAAAATATACACTCATATGTTGAATGTTACCATCATATGTTTTTTATAGATGAATCTTGCAATTGCTTTCTTCACAACCATCTAAGTGATCTGATTCAGTACTGACTTCACAATACTGAAAGAATATTGTGAAGTCGATATGAACTGCATATTAGAGATTCACATACACTTGTAATGTTAATTTATTCACATATGGCTTCATTATTGGACCAAACAACATTAATTAAAATACGTTCAATCCCCGTGTGTGCTACAATTCCCTATTTATAGATATAACAAAAAAACATAAAAAATACTTGCATGTGGTAATGCACAAATAATCTATTCCATAGTACAAAAATTTAAGATTTGTTATATTTCATAAACATCTTACCTGAAATAAATATGCCACTTCACATGTAAGTTCGGAATTCGTTTTCATAATCCATTCTCGTGCTAATTCGCTTTTGAATTCTCATATAGAGCAATAACATTGTACCTTGCTGCATTATTTAATATTCATTGTTTAACTTTAACACGATTTGCATGCGTCATTTTAACACCCTTACGTGGCATTGTTTCCACTGTCTCGTTTAAAAATTCAGAAACAAATATTGCGATGAGAATATCAAATGAAAACGACAAATTCAATTAAAAAATTGTAAATATGCTTCTACGCCAGCTTCTACGCGTTCAAGACTGCAGTTTTGAACATGTTGGTAGAAAATAAAACAAATGAAAAGATGCCAACCCCAGCTAAACAAAGTCTATTTCGGCGTGTATGTGCCAACACATGGGGAGTTTAGTTGACGGTTGACTCCTTTGAAATGGACCTGTACTAAACTTAAAGTGTAACGAAAAGTCCCTAAACCAATGTCGTTAGAATAACGGGTGATATTCATGAAGTTGGTATGATCCACTTTCTCTGGGACTATTTGAGCCTGAAAACTCCTATAGTTAGTGGAAGTAAAACTGATATCCCAAACACTGTACTGGCAATTTCGAATACACTCCAAGATCTAGTGAAATATATTGGAAAAATATCAGAAGAAAAATGGTTCTCCATATGGACTACGCTTAAAAGAAGCGACCTTCATAGAAAGTAACCAATTTTCAAAGTCTTAAGCATAATAAAAAGCTTAACAGAAAGGAACAATTGGCCACCTCGAGAACACGAACAGGTCACTGTAAGCTAAAAGCTAAGCCATCTATATTTGATTGACGGATCCAATTCTCGATGTGACCAGTGCAATACGGCATGGACCCTGTCCCACCATGTCCCCATTAACTGTCATTGTCCAATTTTCCAACACAACAGGCAGAGGTATCTCCACGACACAATTTGGAATGTTATACTTGAATCTGAGAAGTATCAAGGAAGAATTATACAATTCTATAAGGAGAGTGGAATGTTCAACCAAATCTGAATTGTATGGGCAATTTTGTATACAAACAGGACCCAAAAAATAGTTCGTCACCTGACAACTCTTAAAGATGTTCGACAAGATACTCACTTCTCTTTCTATGTACATGTTATCATCCTGTATACAATCTGTTCAACCGAAATTTTATAATGAATCTGTAAAACACAAAATGGTTCCTCATCTGAACAAAACTTCAAAGAAGTGTGGTTTATCCCACACTTTATCACTTTCTCAGTAGTAGGATATCTTCGGCATACTGCCTTCCTCTTAGTGTTTGTTGATATACGAATGTATGTAACTAATGTCGCATATGTAACTAATAGTTTATCAAGTGTTTTAACTTTGTTTTGCTCATGTTTTTTTTGTTGCATATCTCATTAAGTATTATTGTTACTACTCTTTCCTTTTTTGCAATCCTGTAAACAATTATTGTAAATTACTGTACATTGTACTGGATCTGTAAACCTCAATTAATCATGTATGATTACTGTTATAATGTATTTTTCTGAGTCGCTAATGACCCAACTGTCGATGCGACTTTCAATAAACAAACAAACAATTAACGGTAACTTGGCGCACCAACTCTTAAACGTTGTATAAATATACAACGTTTGTACAACGATGCACAACAATGTTGTGCATCGGTTCAAAATTTTTTAATGTGGATATAAATTAGTTCAAAATAAGAACAAAATTTTGATATATTGTTTTTTATTGTTTAATGCGTTTTTCTTGTGTGGGTATGCCAACTTAACGTTAACTTGGCGCACCCACTCTTAAACATATATTTTGATGTGAGCTTCGGTTCGAAATTTTTTTAAGTGGGTATCAATTAGTTCAAGTATAGTACAAAATTGTGGTATATTTGTTTTTAGTTTAATGCATTTTTCTTGTGTGGGTAAAATTTTTAATTAAATTTTTATTTAATTTTTAAAATTTTGTATTTAATTTTTATTTGAATTTTTCCGATTTTATTTTCAACCTAACGTTAAGTTGATCCACGTAATATGTAAATTTTGATGTTCTCTATTTAGAAAAATTTTTAATGTGGGTATAAATTAGTTCAAAATTAAAACAAAATTATGGTATAGTCCTTTTTAATTTTTTCATAAGTGGGTGTGCTAACTATACGGACATATGTTTAAACCGTAATTGTTGCAAAAATGCCAAAGATATTAATTCCATAAATTATCTTTTAACTGTACATAATTGGTAGATAATTAAAATTAAATAAAATTTATAATTTTAAATTCGTAATTTTTTTTTTTTTAATGTTTGAAGGCTTGGCAACTAAGGCCTTTAGCCTTTTTACTGTTTATTATAAAATGTCACATATACAAGTACAATTTACAGTCACATTTCAAATTTTATGAAACAGATTTGCTTCTTTCAGGAATTTTAACGTCCTGCCAGTCGCCGTTGTGTCCGTTCCTAGGTCCTCCTTCAGATCCCCCTTCATTTCACATCTGTCTCTGATTGTTACGAGATTCACGCAGTCCGTTAGTATATGCTTCACTGTTAAAACTCCACCGCAGTCGCAGACAGGTGGTTCCACATTCTTCAGCATGAATGAAGATGTTATTCTTGTGTGGCCTATTCTTAGCCTGGTAAGGCACACTTGTTCTCTTCGAGTATAGCTGTCGTGTGCTGGCCATTTATTCACGCTTTGCTTGATCGGCTTTAATTTCGTTTCAGTGCTATTCCATGTGGTTTGCCATGCTCTGAAAATACACTTTAAAGCGGCATTTCTTGCGTCTTGAGGTCGTATTTCCGTATTAATTTCTAATGGTTTGTTTGCGGCATATCTTGCTGCAGAATCAGCTTCTTCGTTGCCTGAAATACCTATGTGCCCAGGGCACCAGATGAATGTGACTGATGCTCCTCTCTGACTTAATTTATGACATGATAGAATTATCATTTGAAGCATCGGGTCCACAGGTAGGTGTCTGTCTATGGCGTTAAGGAAGCTGAGCGAGTCTGTGCAGATGGCAAATCTTCTTGGGCTTAGAGTTTCACAGTATCGCAAAGCTTGCAATACTGCAAACAATTCAGCTGTGTACACACTCGCTTCTAGGGGAAGGGTCCATGCTTTTGATATGCTTTCAGTTATAAATGCACTTCCAACCCCATTTTTGGTTCTTGATCCATCGGTGTAAATGATTGTGTGATTTGCGATGTATTCTTCGAGAACTAATTTAAATCCGATTTTTAATTCTGCGGGAAGGCATTCTTTTTTCTTTACACTGGTTGTGTCGAGTCGAACATCTGGCAGTTTCAGCGTCCAAGGTGGAACTTCATAGGTTTTATACTTCAAAACCGATGGTAGAACGATGTTATAACATCTAGTTATTTCGATTGCACGGATGTTGGCTGGACGAGTGGCAGTAGGTCTTCGATCGTAAATATATGCCAAGTTAGGTCGAGTCATCAATGAATGGTTCAAATGTTCTGGCAGTGACAACATTTTTGATCTATATCTGAGTAGTAGTGTTTGTCGTCTATGATATAGCGACATGGTACTGGTTTCACAATATAGACTTAAGGAAGGACTAGTGCGGAACGCTCCAGATGCATAACGGAGGCCTGCGTTGTGAATAGGATCTAATTTCCTTAAGTTTGACTTCCTGGCTGAGGAGTACACTGCGCATCCATAATCTATTTTGGACATTACCATTGATTTGTAGAGACGGAGTAAGATGTCTCTATCTGCTCCCCAATTTATATGCGAAATGCATCGTATTACGTTCAGAGCCGTTCTGCATCTAGACAAGGTATAATCTATATGCTGTTTCCAAGTTAAATGTCTGTCAAAGATCAAACCTAGGAATTTTGCTGATTCATTGTATGCCAGTTGAACACCATTTAATGCCAGATGAGGATCTCTGCATCCTTTCCGTTTTCTACAGAAATGGACGCATTTGGTTTTAGCTGCTGCAAATGAGAAGCCGATATTTTCCGCGTTCTGTTCTAAGGTATTTATGGCGTTTTGCATTTTCAATTTGATCATTGCCGGTGATTTGGCTGAATAAAATAGAGCAATATCATCTACATACATGCATTTTCCAACTGATGTTTCTATGCCGTCAAACATCTCGTTGATCGCTATGATAAAAAGCGTACCACTTAATGGAGAACCTTGTGGTACACCATTCTCTAGTGCGTGGCTTTCTGAGATGGACTGCCCAATACGGACTTGGAAGGATCTGGTACTAAGAAAGCTTGATAAAAAGTTTGGAAGTTTTCCTCTGATTTGCCAGTTGTGTAGCTGTCTCAGAATGTTGTACCGCCAGGTCTTATCAAAAGCTTTTTCCAGATCGAAGAATACAGCAACCATATGTTGTCTTTTGATAAAGGTGTTCTGAATTGCGTTTTCCAGATATATTAGCTGGTCAATGGTGGAATGATGCTGTCGGTATCCGCACTGATATTTATTCAGGAGGTTGTATCTCTCGAGACACCATGTTAGTCTGGTGTTGACCATTTTTTCTAGAATTTTTCCTAGACAGCATGTCAATGATACCGGGCGATAGTTTTCGGGTTTCCATGGGTCTTTGCCAGCCTTTAAAAGTGGAACTATTATCGCCTCTTTCCAGCATTTGGGGTAATTGCCTTGTATCCAGATGTTATTATATATATTTAACAAGATGGAGAGTATTTCTTCTGGTAACCGACGTATTATGCTGTAGGGGAGGTTGTCTGATCCTGCTGCTGTGTCTCCAGCTGCACTAATAGCGTCTTGGTAATTCTCGCCTTGTGAAAAGAGCGTTATATACGGCTCATCTATATCAGTTGTAAAATTTAGTATTTTTCCTTCTTCTTCTCGCTTTTTCTCTAACAAGTCTTCAGGATAGCTGTTGGTGTTGCTGACTTTGGAGTATTGAGAGGCAAAGACTTTGACTATTTCGTCTGGGTTGCAGATTAGTTGCCCTTCATGCTCTATGCATGTAATAGGACTGAAAACATTTTTCCCGGCGATTGACCTGATCTTCTGCCATACCTCTGTGACTTTGGTCGTCCTGGTTATGGTTGTCACGTATTTCTCCCAACTTGATCGTTTTGCTGTTAGTATTTTTCTACGAGCAAGTGCACGCAAACGCTTGAAAGCAATAAGATTGTCTTGAGTTGGTGAACGCCTATATCTGTTGAGAGCTCTTCTTTTCTCCCTTATTGCTTCTTTCGTCTCCGTATTCCACCATGGTACTGGCATTCTGGATGTGCGACCAGTACTTTGAGGAATGTATTTTCCAGCAGCAGAAATTACAGAGTTGGTGAAGTCTGTAACGTCTCTCTCCGTGTTTCCACTGGCATTTATTGGTTTTATGTGTCTAATGAAGCTGGGCCAGTCTGCACGGTTGGTACACCAACGTTTTGGTAAATATACGTCGTTCTTTCGTATGTTTGAAGGAAATCAACAGAGGGAAGTGATCGCTCTGATGAAGATCTGGAAGTGGATTCCACGTCAAACGTGTTGCAAGATTTGGACTACATATCGAAAGATCTATGGCTGAGAATGTACCATTTCTAGCGTTAAAGTGAGTGCTTGCACCTGTGTTTAAGAGTACCGTATGTATTGTTAAGTAACAGGTCTTCAATTCTTCGACCGGCATCGTTTGTTCTAGAGCAGCCCCACGTGGTGCTATGAGCATTAAAGGTCCGCCTAGAATAAGAAATGGAGGTTGTAGTTGATCGATCAGATCTTGTAGTTCTTCATTTTGCCATGAGGCGTCTGGTAAGTATACGCAACATAATGTCATCTGCAA
The DNA here is from genome assembly GCA_031308135.1 of Acheta domesticus. Classification (NCBI taxonomy): domain Eukaryota; kingdom Metazoa; phylum Arthropoda; class Insecta; order Orthoptera; family Gryllidae; genus Acheta; species Acheta domesticus. Next base: position 21,432 of record JAHLJT010007407.1, read on the forward strand.
TGGCTGGTATAGGGTTACTGCTACCGCTTGTAGAGGTGTATTGAGTTGCAGACGACTAACAGGACGTGTGTTGCTGATCAGTATGGCAACACCTCCTCTAGCTCGTCTATCAGGGTTCTACGTCACTGCGGAAGGTCTTGTATCCTCTTAAATTGAAACGGTCTTGTGGCTTGAAATGCGTTTCTTGTAAGCACAGACACATTGGCGTGTAATTAGCCAGTAGCAATTTCAGCTCACAATAGTGCGAGATACAGCCGTTGATGTTCCACTGAATAATATTTTCCATAGTTGGAATGGAGTTCTCTGTTGTGGGGTGGGTATGTCTGGCTTATTTTCTAGGTTTTCCTTTTGGCCATCCTTTCTTCTTTTTCTTCTTGCGGGGGATTTTGCTTGGATCAATGGATTGGTATTCGTTATTTTCCGCACTTACCATCGAGCTTGTCTCTGAGCAAGTGGTCGTATCTTGATGATTGGTGGTAGATGGCTTAGTTTTTGTTTTAGGAAGTCCTCCTTGGTGTGTTTTGAAAGACGGGGCGATCGACTTCGGTAGCCTGTTGCCGATTCGCCTTTACTGGATGTAGCTGCGGGGGCAGCCACTGGAATTCTTTCTGTCTCATTTGGCGGGGGTTCCGAAGATTGCTTTTCACTTAATATTTCACCTTGAGTGTTTGTATGTAATTCTTCCGTGTGGATTTTCTTGTTATAAATTTCATTAAAATACTTTTCTATGCAGAGAGTTATTGCAGGCATTAGTTCTCTTACTACTAATGAAGGCACTGATGTGCTTTTAGTGACTGCTTCTACGTACGTGATGTTTCCTTTACTTTCAGGGCACACAAGCTTTTTTGCTTCAGGATAGCTGATTTTTTGTGTGGCTTTTACTTTTTGTATTGCTGCTTCCTGCTTGTATATTGGGCAGTCCCTTGACCTTGTTGAATGCTGTCCACTGCAATTGATGCATTTGATAGGATCTATGCACGGATCATCACTATGAAATGGCTTTCCACACTGACATGCTTTGATTCTCGCACATCTAGATGCTGTGTGTCCAAAACGTAAACACTGAAAGCACTGCATCGGTTGAGGAACGAACAATCGTACGCTCAGACGATGAATGCCAGCTTTAATCTTCTCTGGCAACGTACTACGGTTGAACGTCAAGACATGGGATGCTGAAGGGATTATCTGCCCGTCCCGCCTCATTGTTAGCCTGCGACAGGCGATGACTCCTTGAGAAGCTAGTTCTCGAGCTATTTCCTCTTCACTGCAGTTCAATAAGTCACTGCAAACTACTACACCTTTGCAAGTATTCAACGTGCCATGAGCATTTACTTCAACATCGATAGTGCTTATTTTCTTCAATTCTAGTAACTTTTGTCCTTGATTTTCATTAAATGTTTCTAACAAGAGTCCAGTTGGAGTTTTCTTTATATCTCTTATGGCAGATCCAGCCCAAGTGTTAATACACTTTTCTATTAGAAATGGGCTTACTTTTTCAAAATTCCCTTCTTTTCTTTTAACTGTAAGGTATTTTGGTACTGCTGTTGTGTTCTTAAACAAGTCATCTGGGTTTACGATTCTTCCAGTTTTCATTTTTTTTTCGCTCTTAAGTCAGGACTTTTTTCTGGACGAGGGTTTTTAAGGGATCCCTCAACCCTGAAATCGCAAACTTCCATGCGAGTCCCGCGAAGTTTGCTATCACTCGTAGCAATATCTGCCAGGGATGCCGAGTGATCCGCACCCGTGGCATTGCAGTCGCTGGCTGACGACGCCCGGTGGCCTGCTTGCTCACCACCGACCGCCGGTACTGGGGCTCCGATCCCCTGCACCGGAAGCGTCGATCCTAAAGGACCCTCCATCCCGGGTTTATATTCGGGGTCGCCTTCCCCTAGCGTTTTTTAGCTACCGCCAGCTAAAAGGAAACGGAAGAAGAGAAGGGGGACAGTCAAGAATAGAGTTAGAATAGAAGGGTAAAATAGAAACGACTCCCTAGCCCTCGCAAACCTAATAGCGTCGGGGTCAGAAACACAAGAGTTGGCCGATGGGAAGGTTGGCCTACAGGACAGAGAACAGAAGTGTGCCACAAGTAAGTAGAAGTAATGACACACGAAGTTAAAAGTGGGAATTATAGGATGTTTAGGGGAGTGACAGCGGACAGCTGCTCCGATTAGTCGCCTTCTACGACAGGGGGAGGTCCCATGGTGTTATTCTACTAAAACCCCCGACACCACACGGGGTCATTCTTAATTTAATTTATTTTTTATTTTATTTGTCCCATTTAAAAAAAATAATTTTATTAATAATTTATACTGTTTTTTATACATTAATTTACTCTCATATTAATATTTTATAAAATTTTTCATAGTTTATTTTATATTTTACTTATATTTTTATTTATTTTTATGTTTTATTACTTTTATTTTATATCATTTAATTTTTATTTTATATTTTTAAATTTTCTATTTCCGATTTTATTTCATTTTATTCTTTATTATATTTTTCTTATTTTTGATTTTGTTTAATTTTTAATTTAATTTTATTTATTTACTTTTAATTTTTATTTATTTTTTATTTATTTTATTTCATTTCATTTCTAACTTCTATTTTATTTCATTTTTTTCACTTTAATTTTTATTTTATTTCATATATATTTTCATGTATACTTAACATCTTATTTATATGTATTTTAATTATTAGTTTAATTTTTCTTTTTTATTCATTATTTTATTTTTTATTTTATTTTAAATTATTTAATTGATTTTATTTCTATTGCTTTACTTTCTGTTTTATTTTATTTTATTTTTTTATTTTTATATAATTTTTTCCTTATTTTTTATTTGATTTTTCTTCATTTCATTTTTTCTCTAATTTTATTGTATATTATTCTTTCTTTTATTTTTTGTTTTATGTCATTTTCTTTTTTCTTTTATTTGTTAGCTTTTTATATGTTATATTATATTTTAATTCTAAACTGTGTTTTATTACTTCATACTTATTCTTATATTCATACTTATTGTTTAAATTTATATTTATCTAAATTTATATTTTTAAATCAATATATATTATTTATTAAATTAAATAATATACATGTTACATTATTTATATTATGTATTATATTATATATTATTTATTATATGACCTATTTAATAAAATTTCAAATTTTATATAAATTTAGGAATTTTTTAATAATTTTTCCTTTTGTACTATTTATTTTATTTTATTTTTGTCTAATTTTTCATTTAATTTGTATTTTATTAGTTTTTTATATTTTTATTCAATTTTAATATCCTTATTTTTAAATCTTTATTTTATTTTTACTTTTCTTTTTATTATTATTATTTTATATATTTTATGTATTATACTATCATTTATTTATTTTATTTTTTAATTCACATTTAAGTAATTAATTTTTTCTTTTTTATCTTACTTTAATTTATTTTTTAACATTTTTATTTTATTTTATTTAATTTTTTATTTAATTTTTTCTTTATTTTGTGTTTTTAATTTGATTTTTTTTCGTTTTCATTCATTTTATTTGATATTTTTTATAATTTTTACTTTATTTTATTTGATTTTATTTGCTATAATTTTTGAATTTTTTAATTTGTTTCTATATATTTTTTATTTCATTTATTTAATTATTTTTATTATGTTATTATGTGTTAGTTATTTATTATATTATTTTTCATATATATTTTTATTGATATTTTTTATTTTAAACATTTTTTTAATTTTTCATAATTTTATTGACTTTCTTATTTTATTTAATTACATTTTTATATTTTATTGAATTTAACTTTTTAATTTTATCACGTTTAACTTAATTTTAAATTTTATTTTATTTAATTTTTATTTTTATTTTATCAAATTTTTAATTTTTTCCTTTTTTATATTGTATTTCATTTCATTTTTAATTTTATTATCTTGTTAATTTATATCTATTTTTTAAATTTTTGTTTCAATTTTATATTCTTTCATTTGATTTTTTATTTTTATTTTGTTTATGTATATTAGAATTTATTTTCATTTAAGTATTTGTTTATTTTTTCTTTTATGATATTAGTGATTTTAATTTCTATTTTTTATTTTTCATTTCATTTAAGTTTATATTTTAAATGTTTTATTTTTTTATTTATTTATTTCATTTTTTCTAAATTTTATTTAACTTTTTCACTTTATTTTTTCATTTCATTTTCTTATTGTTCATTTTTATTTCAATTTAAATTATTTCATATTTATTAATTTTATTATTTATTTTAATTTTTTATTTTATTATGATTTTTTTATATTTTATTATTTTTATTTTGTTTTTATTTTCATTCATATTTTTTTACTGATTTTTTATTTTTATTTCTTTTTATCTTATTTGTTACTTTATTTTTTCAATTTTTTAACGTTATTATATTTATTTTATATTATGTTTTCTCATTTCTTTTCTTTATTTTACTACGTTTTATTCTTTTACTACTTTAATATTTATTTTATTTTCAAATATTGTCTTCTTCTTATTTTTCATTTATATTATTTTCATTTTACTTTTTACTTATTTTCAATTTTGTATATACTTTATTTTTTTAATTTATGTATTAAAATTAAATATATTTTATTTTGTTTCATTTTTAATTTTATTTGATTTAATTTTAATTAATCAACTCTAACTTTTTTCTTTATTTTGTTTGTTGCATTAATTTTTCTTATTCATTTATATTATATTTTTGTATTTTTTGTATTTTATTTTACTTCTTTTATTTTATATGATTCTATTTTTATGAGATTTTTATCTTTTATAATTTTAATTTTATTTTTTAATTCATTTTGTTTTTACTTTTATTTATTTTTTACAGTTTATTTATTGTATTTTTATTTTTAATATTTTATTTTGTTTTTTTGTATATTTTTATTTAATTTTTTCGCTTTTTGTTTTCTATTTTTTCTTATTGTATATTAATTTTATATTATTATTTTCTGTTATTTATTTTATTTTTACTTTTATTATAAATCATGAAATAACAAAAAATATTATATGATTAATTTTATATTTATTTCTATTAACAGAATTTTTTATTAACAGAATAACATCAAACAAATCGTTTTAAAAATTTTTATTTTTATTAAAATAAATTATAAAAATTCCATTATATTTTTATCTTTGATTTAAATCGTTTATTTCTTTTTATATAATTTTCTTATTTTATTTTACTATTTCTTTATTTTTATCTGATTTTATTATATTTTATTTTTTGCTCTTATGTTGTATATTATTTTTTATTGTTAAAAATAAAAGAATTAAATAATTTAATGTAATATCAATAAATAATAAAAGTAAATAATTTACTTTTTAAATTGTACTTTTATTTTTATTTTTTAATGTTTATTAGAATTAAAATTATTGTATTTATTAAAATAATAAAAATAATAAAATAAAGAAAAAATAAAATTTTATTTAAAAATTAATTTTTATAGAAATTAAAATTTTAATAATTTTTATTTAAAAAACTTTTCAAATCAATTGATTTTATTTACTTTTTTTAGTTTGAAATTTATAAAATTGTTGTTATTTTATTTTCAGGTATGTTTTCCTTTTTAAATTAAATTTATTTTATATTTTTTCATGCTTTTATAGTACTTCATTTAATTATTTTATTTATATTTTTAATTTATCATATGTATATTATTTTATTTTATTTATAAAATTTTTTACTTGAAAATATGTTTTTTATTTCATTTATTGACTTTATTTTTAATATTTTTATAATTTCCATTTATATTAATTTACTTCATAAATTTATATTAATTTTTTAATAAATTTTAATTGTTTTAATATTCATGTAATTTTTTAAATTAAAAAAATTCAATAAATTCAAAAATTTTAATATTTGGATTCTGTATATTTCATCCTTCATTTTATTTACATAATATTGTTTGAATTTAATTTTATTTGTTTTTTTATTTATATATTTTTTTAATTTTACTTATTTTTTCTTTTTATTTCTTTCTTATTTTCAAATAAATTATTTATCTCATTTTCTTTATATTGTTTTTTATTCTATTTTATCTTTTAATTTAAATATTAATTATTTATTTTAATTTTTATAATTTAATATATCATTATAATTTCTTTTTTAGTTAGTTTGTTTTACTAGTGTATTTAATTTTGTTTTTTAATCGTTCCTTTTTTAAATTGAAATAAAAACAATATAATTGAAAAAATAAAGTATTTTTAATTATTTATATTTTCTCTTTTCAATTAAAAAATGATAAAACAAAGATCAAAAATACTTTATTTGCTAATAAAAAAATATTAAAATATTTTGTTCTCTTCATTGTATATTTTATTTTTATTTTAAATTTTCTTTTATTTATTTTATTAAAATTTTCCTATTTTGAATAATTTAAATTAATAAATAAAAAAATATTTATCAAAATTTCATTTTAACTATATAAATTATTTTATAATATAATTTAATTTTAATTTAATTTGTTTATTTTTATTACATTATTCTCGATCAGATTTTTCGTCCAGTTTCCCTCATCCTTGAGCAAATGCTGAGATGGTCCCTTGTTTTGCTTCTGGACATAAATGTAACTTCATTATTTGTGCACGTCTTCTGAATTTCAGGGGGAAATATAGTTATTCAAATTATCGTTTTTCATATTATCGCGGCAAAAAGTATTATTCTTTCATGAAGAACATGAGGGTTCTGGCAGGAATTTATAGCTAATTTACCTTTGAAAATATATTTTATTATACAGGAGCGAATATTTTGTCAACAAAACTCGAAAAAAACTCTCTTTTCTGTATTCAAAAATTCGACTAGAATATGGGTTTAGGATAGAGACCACAGAATTATGAAAACGTGCACAAAATTCACTTCTCCCCATAGCTCATACGCAGTTTTTAACTGTTTTTTGACGTAAATAAATAAATAAAAATAGGAGAAATTATTTTATTATTTAAATTTCTTATTATTTTGTTTTATTATATTAATTTTTTGGCTTATTTAAGTTTTTACTATAAAAATAAATTATATAAAAAGGAATTGTTTTAATTATTCATATTTGGTTTTATTTTTCATTTTATTTTTAATTTTTTTATATTTTACTGTTTTATTTTATTTATGTCATTTTAAAATTTATTTTATTTCTGTTGTTTGTTCTATTTTATTTAAATAAAAAAATGATGAAAAAATAAAATAAAATAACTTTATTCTTTTAGTTTTTATTTATAATTATTTTTTAAACATTTTATTAAAATTAATCAAAAAGATAATACGAAGATAAAAATAAATATTTAGTTAAAAAGTATTTTCCATTGTATTTATTTATTTTAAATTATTTATTATTTATATTTGCTTATTGATACATTTTAATTAAGAAATTAAATAATTCAAATTTTATGTGCTTCATTGTCTGATATTTTTTATACAATGTTTATTTTTTCATTTAAAATTTTTTTTAAACTTAATACCGTTTTTTAATTTTATTTAGTTTTTGTTTATTATATTTTATATTAATAATTGATTTTTTATATATAAAAATGTATAAAAAATAAGTAAACAAAATAAGTTTATTTCTTATTTCATTTAAAAAAACTTAAAAAATAAAATTAAGAATTAAAATAAAAATCATTTATTTTATGTTATATTTATTTTTTATTTCACTTGATATTTTATTTCATATTTTTTACTTTAATTTTATATTTGATTTCAATTGTATTTTTACTTTATTTTATTTATTTCAATTTTTTCTTTCAGTTGTTATTTTTAATACTAATTTTTTCAATGACTGTTTTTCTAAATAAGTAAAACAAAAAATATTTCATTTTAATTTAATTTTTATATTTATATTTTTTATGTAATTTAATAATATTTATATTTTTATGTAATTTATAATTTATTATTAATTTCCCATAATTATAATAAATTCTTAAATTTAATTTTTATTTTATTATTACTTCATTTAAAAAATAATTTTTTATTCTTTTGAACTTTATTTAATTAATTTGATTTATATTTTTAGATTTTATTTAATTTTTTATTTAATTTTTTGATGTATAGTTTATTTTCTCCTTAAATTAATTTTTTTAAGACTATTTTATATTTTTATTTGATATATCTTTTATTCTTTATTTTTTTATTTTATTTTATGATTATTTTAATTTTTATTTAATTTATTATATTTTATGTAATTAATTTTTTATTCCTTTTATTTTTTATACTAATTTTTTTTATTATTATTAATTTTTTTTTATTTTAAAATATTACAAATTAAATGAAGTAAATCCACTTTATTTTTAATATTATTTTTTAATTTTTTATTAGTAATGAAAGACAAAAATTTTGTCAAGATTATATTATATGAACATTAAATATTTTATGAAACTTTATATAAATGTTTGAAATAAAATAAAACGTGAAAAATAAGATCCACATAGAAAGTAAAAATAAGCACAAATAATAAAATAAACTAAAATAATTCTATTTTATTTGATTGTAATTTTTATTTAAATTTTTAAAAATTTAATTTATTTCCATTCATTGTATTTTTTATTTAATTTATAATTATTGTTTAATTTTAAAAACTATATATATTTTATTAATGTTATTAATTTATAATTTTATTATATTATAAATGATATTAATTTTTTAAATTTCATTTATATTAATTTTTTAATTTTTTGAATGTTTTCTTTACTTTATATAATTTTTTTTCATTTTAAAATCATTTTTTCTTTATTATTTATTGATATTCCCGATAAGAAGCATAAAAAGAAATTAAAATAAAATTCATTAACAATAATAAAAAAGAAAAATTAAATATAAATTATGAAAGTAAAGAGGTTGAAATAAAATTAACTTAAAATAAAATTTAGTTTTAACTAGATTATATTTTTATAAAACAAATTATATTCATTTTTATTTGTATGAAAAATTTATTAATTTTTTTAAAAAATTTTTATTAATTTACATAGTTATATACAATAGAGTGAAGAATATTTAATTTTTTATTTAATATATATTGCATTTGTTGTAGGTTTTTTTATTTTTATGTAATTTTTTATTTTATTTTTTATTTTGATTTTATTTTTTGGTTTATTTTTGTAATATTTATTTATTACATTAAAGTAATTTATTTATATTTTATGTTTAATCTTTCAGTTTATTTTTAGTTTATTTAAATAATGATTAATCAATCAAATGAATTGAACTTAAAAAAGAATTTTAAAAAATCATTTTATTTTATTTCATTTATTTTTTTATTTTTTTTATTAATTTCCATATCTTATTTTTATTACTATATATTCATTATTTTTATATTCAAAAAATAAGAAAAAACAATTTTTTACTATACAACCATATATCAAGTTTTTATTTTTCTTTCATATATTCTTTTAATTTTTCCTTTAAAATAAAAAAAATAAAAGCAAAAAATCATTTGAATTTATTTCATCTATTTCATATTAATTTTTAGGATATTTTATTTAATTATTATATAAAAATATTTATATATTTTATATTTTTTATTTTTTATTGTTTTTTTTATTTTTTAATGATATTTTGTTTTATATTTTTTATTTTATTTTACCGTTATATATTTTTTGTATTTTTAATTCTATTTTTTTATAATTTATTTATTTATTTTTATTTTTATATTTTTTGTAAGGAGGGGGAAATCTTTTATAGATACCGGCGAACCGGTTATGTCGGACTCCCAGCTTTTGTATACCGACTAAAACCTAACCTCCTTTCGCTTAAGCCATGGAAACCGTCGTCAGACATTACTTCGTGGAGGTGACAGGCGGTTAGCTAAAGCTCTTCCTTCTTAATTTCGAATATTTTCTTTCTTTTTCAGTATATTTGTGACCATAGTCACTACTACATTCCATTTCTCTTTGGAGGAAAGCATCATTTTTACTAGATTTGTAGGGGTGATGGTTTCTCCAGTTCTCTGTTTGTATTTTCCCTATCCGTGGTCCATGCATTACACTGGAAAAGGGTGTGCATGGTGTCGTCTACCTCGGCTTGACAATGGTCGCACCTCGGGCTGTTTTTTATCTTAAAGTCATATAAGTATTTGTTAAAGCATCCATGACCCGACAGCGCCTGTGTCAGGTAATAGTTTACTTCGCCGTGGCCTCTTTCCACCCATTCCGCTATATTTGGATCATTTGATGCGTCCATCTGCCTTTTGTCTCCCCATCCCATCTTTCTTGCCACTCTTTCATTAGCATGCTTCTGGTTCCCTCTTTTATGGTGTATATCTCCTTTGGGGGTAGCTTGCCTTCCTTTTCCTTTCTATCTTTTAGGGTCTTGTATGTTCTCTTCCTTTCCCTCGCTAGTAGATCTATGGGGGGCATTCTCGCCAGCACCAGAACAGCGCAGTCAGATATCGTCCGATACGCTGATACAACTCTGATGGCCATCCTCATTTGGATTTGGTTGTATTTTCTCCTAATGGATTGTTTCTCGAGAGAAGTCGCCCATACTGGTGCTGCATACAACATTTTCGAGATTACCGCGCTGGATATCAGCCTTCTTTTTGCTTCTTTAGGTCCACCTATGTTAGGCATAAGCCTAGAGAGGTTGGATCCAATTGTTGCAGCTTTGTCTGCTGTCTTGCAAATGTGTGGCCCGAAGCTCAGTCTGTGGTCAATTTCGACCCCTAGGTATGTAATTTGGCGGCTCCAGGGAATGCTTACTCCGTTCGAGGTGATGCATGGGAAGTTAAAGGCTTTTTTGTCAGTAACTAGTACTGCTTCCGTCTTTTCCACTGCCATCTGTAGGCGTCTTTTGTCCAACCATCTGTTAATCCTAGAGAGGGCCTCGTTTTAGTGCCTCTCCAGCGGGTCCACGTATAAGTGCTTCTCCTGCGTATCCTATCAGCAAGGTATCTTGTGGTAGATCTATATTTAGAAGCTCGTCGTACATGGTGTTCCACAGGAATGGACCCAGCTTGGATCCTTGGCGAACTCCACACGTCATCTCTTCCTCCACCCTAAGACTGTCAGAGTATATAATTTTCCTTTCTGATAGATAGTCCTCGATGATTCTTAGAAGGTATTCTGGAACCTGTTCTCCACCTTAATAACATCTTTCCAGTTGGCGGAGTTAAAGGCATTCCTAATATCAATGGCTACTAATGCACAAAATCCCTTTTTTTTGCCTGTCGAGAGCTCCAAGTGGGCATGTCGTTTCGCCTTGTCGAGAGCTCCAAGTGGGCATGGCACGCAAGGAAAGGCCCGGCCAGCCTTTGGTGGACTGTTCGACCACCCGACCCCAGACAGGGCGTACCCCCGCCTTTGGGCATGAAACACGGCTCGGGTAGGCAACATTGCCGTCCTAGGGTTGAGAGCCTGAGCAGAGCCCCTCGGGGCGATGAGTAAGTCTTGTAAGAGCTCTGGGCGGATGTGGAAGCGACCGCCAGGAAACCCTAGCTCCAACACCGGTCCTAGTAGTCCCCCGGAGTGATGACCAGCGGTGCTATCTCGCCCGGTGCTAGCACCAGTAGTCGGCGTGGGAACCCTCTATGCAACCCTTCGGGGCTCTGCGTACCCTCACGGCGAAAATACCCGGCGTAGCCGCGTCGATAGTGCAAATGAGCACGGTTAGGCGGGCGGCTCTAGGCCCGCTGAGAGTGTAGCAGAGGCACAGTGCACGACCCTGCACACGGGCCTTGATGGGTTGGGGACCATCCACTCTGATCTGACCTCGACGGAGCCGCGTTGCGGGCCCCACGGGTCCCACCTCCGCTGGGGCACATGGCTAGTCGGCCCTCGGGCCGGCGTCGCAAGGGCGGGCTTGCCCCCGGTGTAAATGACTAAAAGCACCCGACCCCATTATCCGGCACATCCGTGTCGATAAGGCTTCGCCGATAAGCTCCGTCCGGACCAGGTGGTCTCCTCAGCGGGGCCGACACCAGGCGGGGCGTAAGGCGCGACCGGAAGGCTAGGCACTGAATGGACCAGGCGGCCACTGGACGGGGGCCTTCGGAGGGGGCCCCAGACGGAGGTCGACACCGGACGGTGCTGAACGTAAGGGAGGTTCTTTCGGGAGCCTGAGCGGTGCCAAGCGACCGCACGACCCCCAGCTTGCGGCATACCAGCGTCCGATAGCTCACTGCAAAGGGTAGGATAGATTGATTAAAACTGAGGCTATATCTCTGAGGCCATGAAACATTCGAGAAGATAGTAACAAACACATTCGAGTAGATACTACTGACCGCCAGGCGGCACTGGATATGACTGTGCAGGAGGGAGCCAAGGCCACGCGGAGTACGATCGAGGGTACAGCCCCCAAAATGCAAGACCTGTATATAAGACACTAAATATAGCTATAAGGCCCCCCTTTAAAAATCGAACAGGGGGGGCATTTGTGGACATATTTTTGCCGATTTGTGGACATCTTGACGCCAGATGGCATAGAGGCCTATCCGACCGAGGTCAGAGACACCCACTCGCCTCGCGCTCGGACTTGTGGAGTGGCGCCGCTGCTGCCAATCGGGGTGCACACTGAGAGGTGGGCCGTGGCCCTGCGCCCGTGGGGACGCGAGCGGGCCGAGGGAGGTGGTTCAGATGGGGTTGAAAGCCTATCCGGGACCAGTTCAAACATAGACGGTTCGCCGTCGCACACAGAGGACAAGGGTCGGGAAGCGGGTAAGCCCATACGGGTGAGTCCCAAACCCACTTTAAAGCCCGAAACGGGGACTGGAACTCCCGACTGCCGTCCTGTTCCTGGCTATACCCAGGTCGTTAGCCTAACGTGTAGGCAGTGGGGAGACGGGAAGAGGGCCGGGAGCCCCCCGGATTCGTCCGGGCGGTACTCTGACGGGCACTTGGCCTCGTCGTGGCAGTGACCCGCTAACCCAACGGGAAATTTGGGTTGGGGTTCGCCCCGCAGTGCAAATGAGGCACTTAAAAGAATTCGGACCGGCCTATGGCTGGTAGGGATGTCAGCTGGAATATCGCGGCTCGACCCAAGCATTGTATGGGAAGGCTATTTGGCTGCGCGCCGACGTGATTCGATCGCCCTGCTCTCTTGCGGGGCTGAGTCGCAAGCGGAAGTGTTTTTCCGTGATGCGGGGGTGAGATTAGATCCAAGAGACAAGATATCCACCCTGGAGTTCGCTCCCTCAAAGAACAAACAATCCACGATACGCACTACTTCCCTTATTGCGTCCGTAGTTGAGCGGCCTTTCCTGAATCCAAACTGTCTATCGGCGAAATTTTTTCCTGTTGATATATGTTTCTCTAGCCGTTGTAGAATCAACCCTTCCATGAGTTTGCCCATTGTATCTAGGAGGCATAGCGGCCTATACGACGATGCCTTACCTAGGGGCTTGTTTCCTTTCCGTAGTAAAATTAATTTCTGTTTCTTCCAGTTCTTGAAGAAAACTCCATGTCTGAGGCAGCTATTAAATGCCTCCAGCAAGCATTCGGGTATTCCTTGGCCACAATCTTAATTATTTCGTTTGGTATTCCGTCTGGTCCGGTGGATTTCTTGCACTTTAGTTTCCTCGCTTCTACTTGTAGCTCGTCTCTCGTGAATACATCATTCTCACTGAATTCGTAGTTGAACGGTTTTCTTCTCCACCACGGCTCTCTGGTTGGGAAGAGATCTCTTATAATTTCTTTCACCCATTTGGGGTCCTCTAAGCCGGGTACCTTCGTATTCACTCTGAGTTTTTTGTTTACAATTTTGTACGCCATGCCCCAGGGATCATCTTCTACCTCGTCTAGTAGCTCTTTCCAGCACTTCGATTTTCTATTTTTGATTTCTCTTTTCAGCTGTTTTTGGCGTATTTTGTATTCTCTTCGAAGTGATTCGTCAGTTTTGGATCTTGTGGCTAGTCTCCTAGCTTTAATACAATCCTTCCTCAGTTCGGCAATCTCGGAGGTCCACCAGTACACCTGCTGCCTTTCCCCTTGGGCCTCTGCGTCTCGGCATGGATGCGGCGCACGCTGCCATCACTATGTCCCTCGCTTCTGTTACTGTTGTTTTCAGGGGCATTCTGTTTTTCATCCAACCCATGCTCTGTATTAGCTTAGACTCTTCTAGAGAGAGCTTCGCTTTCGTTTCGTCCAGCTTGTTAGTGTTCCACGGAGGTCGCCCCCTGGCTTCTGGAGCTCCCTTTGGTATCCAGTTACTTTAAACTGGATGTAGTTGTGATCACTGAGCGTCTCGTCGTTCAGTACTCTTCAGTCCGTGGTTCTCCTAGCGATGTTGTTGGAGCCTATTGTTAGATCCAGTATGGATGCCGCATCTCCTCTTTGGAAAGTACTCTCCCTTCCTGTGTTAAGGATGACTAGGTCGTTTTTGGCGATGAATTCACAGACTATATCCCCTCTTTTGTCACTTCGGTTTCCCCCCATTCTGGCGACTTGCTATTGAAGTCACCTGCCACTACAAATTCTCCTTTTGCAGATTTTAGGCTCATCTCTAGTTCGTCAATTTCCTTTTTAAAGGTGTCAATGGGTCGTTAGGTGAGAAGTAGCAGCTATAGACCCTTACGTCTCCTATTTCTATCCTTACAAACCCATGGTTGGTGGGTTTGTATTTAGAAACGCTTATGTTCTTGTTGATTGTTATCACAGCCGCTCTTCTCGAGCCATCCTGGTACCACGTAGCTTCTTCTGTGTTCTTCGGCTGCTCGCTAACGAGCAGCAGGTCTACATTTCTTTCAGTTGCAGCTTGCAGAAGTAAGTCTTGGGCTGCTTTGCACTTTCCTAAGTTAACCTGCAGGAATTTCATTATGGCTGGTTATTTTTCTTGTTCATTTCTGCGGTATATGCTGAGCACTTTTGCTTCCCAGCATGTGGTCATAGCTTAAATTGTTTTCTTTGCAAATGATGCATTGGGTTGACACCTTACAGTCTTTGATGAGGTGCCCCTATTTGCCACATTTGTAGCACACATTTCTTCTGTCCGGGCCTATGCATTTGTGCCCGAAGTCCAGGCATTTGAAACATCAAAATAATATATTTAAAATTAAAAGTAAAATTAAAATTAAAATTAAAAAAAATTAAAATGACAATTAAAATTAAATTAAAAATTAAATTAAAATTAAATTTAACATTAAAATTAAAATTAAATTCAAATTAAAATTAAAAAATAAATTGAAATTCAAATTAATATTAAAATTAAAATGAAAAAAATTAAAATTCAAATAATAATTAAATTTAAAATTAAATTTAAAATTAAAATTAAAAAATGGAAATGATAATTAAATATAAATTTTAAATTAAAATGAAAATTATCAATTAAATTAAAATTAAATTTAAAATTATAATTAAAATTAAAATTAAAATACAATTAAAATTAAAAAAATTAAACTTAAAATGAAAATTAAATTAAAATTAAATTAAAATGAAAATTAAAAATTAAATTTAAATTTAAAATTAAAAACAAAATTAAAGTTTAAAATTAAAATGAAAATTGAAATTAAAATTAAAGTTAAATTAAAATTAAAATTTAAATTAAAATTAAAATTAAAATTAAAAATATTTTAAAATTAAAAATAAAATTAAAATTAAAATTAAAATAAAATTAAAACAAATATTAAAATTAAAATTACAATTGAAATTAAAATTAAAAGTAAAATTAAAAATAAATTAAAATTAAATTTAAAATTTAAATAAAATTAAAATGAGAATTCAAATGTAAATTAATATCAAATTAAAATTAAAATTGAATTAAAACTAAAATTAAATTTAAAATTAAATTAAAATTAAAATATTTTAAATTTAATTTAAAAATAGAATTAATAATAAAATTAAAATTAAAATAAAATTAAAATAAAATTAAAATGTAAATTAAAATTAAAATTCAATAAAAAATTAAAATTAAATTGAAATAAAAATTTTAAAAATTGAAAATGAAAATGAAAATAAAATTAAAAAATTAAAATGAATATGAAAATTAAAATTAAAATTAATTTAAAAAGAAAATTAAAATTAAAAAAATTAAAATTAAATTAAATCAAAAATTAAATTAAAATTAAAATTAAAAATATTTTAAATTTAAATTTAAAATTAAAATAAAATTAAAATGAAAATTAAAATGTAAATTAAAATTAAAATGAAATTAAATTAAAATTAAACTAAAATTAAATTAAAATTGAATTAAAATTAAATTAAAACTAAATTAATTAAAATTAAATTAAAATTAAAATTAAATTAAATTGAAATTAAAATTAAAATGAATTAAAATTAAAATTAAAATTAAATTAAAATTAAATTCAAATAAAATTAAAATTGAAATGAAAATTTTAAAATTAAATATGAAAACGAAAATAAAAATTAAAATGAAAAAGAAAATTAAAATTAAAATTAAAAAAATAAAATTAAAATTAAATTAAAATTAAAAATAAAATTAAAATTAAATTAAAAATTAAAGTTAAAAATTAAAAATTAAATGAAAATGAAAATGAAAATTAAATTGAAATTAAAATAAAATTAAAAATAAAATTAAGTTAAAATAAATTAAAATTGAAATTAAAATTAAAATTAAAAATTATTTTAAATTAAAATTAAAAATAAAGTTAAAAAAAATAAAATTAAATTTAAAATGAAATTAAAATGAAAATTAAAAGTAAATTAAAATTAAATTAAAAATAAAATTAATTTAAAATGAAAATTAAAATTTAAAATAATTAAAATTAAATTAAAATAAAAATTAAATTAAAATTAAAATTAAAAATATTTTAAATTTAAATTTAAAATTAAAATCAAATTAAAATGAAAATTAAAATGTAAATTAAAATTAAAATGTAAATTAAAATTAAAATGAAAATTAAATTAAAATTAAATTAAATTTAATTAAAATTAAATTAAATTTAATTAAAATTAAATTAAAATTGAATTAAAATTGAATTAAAATAAATTAAAATTAAATTAAAATTAAAAATGAAATCAAAATAAAATTTAAATTTAAATAAAATGTACAAGAATGAAAATGAAAATTAAAATTCAAAAAAATTAAATTTTAAATTAAATTGAAATTATAATCAAATTAAAATTAAAATGAACATTAAAAATAAAATTAAAATTGATATTCAAATTAAAATTAAAATTAAAAATAATTTAAAATTAAAATTGAAAATAAATTTAAATGAATATTAAAAATTAAATAAAATTAAAATGGAAAGTAAAAAGTAAATTAAAATTAAAATTCATATTAAAAATAAAATTAAAAATAAAATAAATTTAAAATTAAAATTAAAACTTGAAATAAAGTTAAAATGAAAATTAAAATGAGAGTTGAAATTAAAATTAAATTAAAATTAAAATTTAAAATAAAATTTAATTTTAATAGAAATTAAAATTTAAATGAAAATAAATTAAAATGAAAATGAAAATAAAAATTAAAATAAAAAATTAAAATAAAAAAAAATTAAAATTAAAATTAAATTAAATTAAAAATAAAATTAAAATTAAAATAAAATTAAAAATAAAATTAAAATTAAAATTAAATTAAGATTAAATTTTTTTTTTTTGTAAGGAGGGGGAAATCTTTTATAGATACCGGCGAACGGTTATGTCGGACTCCCAGCTTTGGTATACCGACTAAAACCTAACCTCCTTTCGCTTATGCCATGGCGTCACCTCCATGGAAACCGTCGTCAGACATTACTTCGTGGAGGTGACAGGCGGTTAGCTAAAGCTCTTCCTTCTTAATTTCGAATGTTTTCTTTCTTTTTCAGTATATTTGTGACCATAGTCACTAGTACATTCCATTTCTCTTTGGAGGGAAATCATCATTTTTACTAGGTTTGTAGGGGTGATGGTTTCTCCCAGTTCTCTGATTGTATTTTCCCTATCCGTGGTCCATGCATTACACTGGAAAAGGGTGTGCATGGTGTCGTCTACTTCGGCTTGACAATGGTCGCACCTCGGGCTGTTTTTTATCTTAAAGTCATATAGGTACTTGTTAAAGCATCCATGACCCGACAGCGCCTGTGTCAGGTAATAGTTTACTTCGCCGTGGCCCCTTTCCACCCATTCCGCTATATTTGGGATCATTTGATGCGTCCATCTGCCTTTTGTCTCCCCATCCCATCTTTCTTGCCACTCTTTCATTAGCATGCTTCTGGTTCCCTCTTTTATGGTGTATATCTCCTTTGGGGGTAGCTTGCCTTCCTTTTCCTTTCTATCTTTTAGGGTCTGGTATGTTCTCTGCCTTTCCCTCGCTAGTAGGTCTATGGGGGGCATTCTCGCCAGCACCAGAACAGCGCAGTCAGATATCGTCCGATACGCTGATACAACTCTGATGGCCATCCTCCTTTGGATTTGGTTGTATTTTCCCCTAATGGATTGTTTCTCAAGAGAAGTCGCCCATACTGGTGCTGCATACAACATCTTCGAGATTACCGCGCTGGATATCAGTCTTCTTTTGCTTCTTTAGGTCCACCTATGTTAGGCATAAGCCTAGAGAGGTTGGATCCAATTGTTGCAGCTTTGTCTGCTGTCTTGCAAATGTGTGGCCCGAAGCTCAGTCTGTGGTCAATTTCGACCCCCAGGTATGTAATTTGGCGGCTCCAGGAAATGCTTACTCCGTTCGAGGTGATGCATTGGAACTTAAAGGCTCTTTTGTCAGTAACTAGTACTGCTTCCGTCTTTTCCACTGCCATCTGTAGGCGTCTTTTGTCAACCATCTGTTAATCCTAGAGAGGGCCTCGTTTAAGTGCCTCTCCAGCGGGTCCACGTTGTCACTGTGGCTGATGATAAGCGTATCATCTGCGTATCCGATCAGCAAGGTATCTTGTGGTAGATCTATATTTAGTAGCTCGTCGTACATGGTGTTCCACAGGAATGGACCCAGCTTGGATCCTTGGGGAACTCCACACGTCATCTCTTCCTCCACCCTAAGGGTGTCAGAGTATATAATTTTCCTTTCTGATAGATAGTCCTCGATGACTCTTAGAAGGTATTCTGGAACCTGTTTCTCCACCAGTGCCTTAATAACATCTTCCCAGTTGGCGGAGTTAAAGGCATTCCTAATATCTATTGCTACTAATGCACAAAACCCCTTTTTTTGCCTGTTCCGTTTTTAGCAGTTTCCGCTATACGCACTACTTCCCTTATTGCGTCCGTAGTTGAGCGGCCTTTCCTGAATCCAAACTGTCTATCGGAGAAATTTTTTCCTGTTGATATATGTTTCTCTAGCCGTTGTAGAATCAGCCCTTCCATGAGTTTGCCCATTGTATCTAGGAGGCATAACGGCCTATAACGACGATGCCTTATCTAGGGGCTTGTTTCCTTTCCGTAGTAGAATTAATTTCTGTTTCTTCCAGTTCTTGAAGAAAACTCCATGTCTGAGGCAGCTATTAAATGCCTCCAGCAAGCATTCCGGGTATTCCTTGGCCACAATCTTAATTATTTCGTTTGGAATTCCGTCTGGTCCGGTTGCTTTCTTGCACTTTAGTTTCCTCGCTTCTACTTGTAGCTCATCTCTCGTGAATACGTCATTCTCACTGAATTCGTAGTCGTACGGTTTTCTTCTCGTCCACGGGTCTCTGGTTGGGAAGAGATCTCTTATAATTTCTTTCACCCATTTGGGGTCCTCTAAGCCGGGTACCTTCGTGTTCACTCTGAGTTTTTGTTTACAATTTTGTACGCCATGCCCCAGGGGTCATCTTCTACTTCGTCTAGTAGCTCTTTCCAGCACTTCGATTTTCTATTTTTGATTTCTCTTTTCAGCTGTTTTTGGCGTATTTTGTATTCTCTTCGAAGTGATTCGTCAGTTTTGGATCTTGTGGCTAGTCTCCTAGCTTTAATACAATCCTTCCTCAGTTCGGCAATCTCGGAGGTCCACCAGTACACCTGCTGCTTTCCCTTGGGCCTCTGCGTCTCGGCATGGATGCGGCGCACGCTGCCATCACTATGTCCCTCGCTTCTGTTACTGTTGTTTCAGGGGCATTCTGTTTTTTTATCCAGCCCATGCTCTGTATTAGCTTAGACTCTTCTAGAGAGAGCTTCGCTTTCGTCTCGTCCAGCTTGTTAGTGTTCCACGGAGGTCGCCCCCCTGGCTTCTGGAGCTCCCTTTGGTATCCAGTTACTTTAAACTGGATGTAGCTGTGATCGCTGAGCGTCTCGTCGTCCAGTACTCTCCAGTCCGTGGTTCTCCTAGCGATGTTGTTGGAGCCTATTGTTAGATCCAGTATGGATGCCGCATCTCCTCTTTGGAAAGTACTCTCCCTTCCTGTGTTAAGGATGACAAGGTCGTTTTTGGCGATGAATTCACAGACTATATCCCCTCTTTTGTCACTTCGGGTTTCCCCCCATTCTGGCGACTTGCTATTGAAGTCACCTGCCACTACAACTTCTCCTTTTGCAGATTTTAGGCTCATCTCTAGTTCGTCAATTTCCTTTTTAAAGGTGTCAATTGGGTCGTTAGGTGAGAAGTAGCAGCTATAGACCCTTACGTCTCCTATTTCTATCCATACAAACCCATGGTTGGTGGGTTTGTATTTAGATACGCTTATGTTCTTATTGAGTGTTATCACAGCCGCTCTTCTCGAGCCATCCTGGATACCACATAGCTTCTTCTATGTTCTTCGGCTGCTCGCTAACGAGCAGCAGGTCTACGTTTCTTTCAGTTGCAGCTTGCAGGAGTAAGTCTTGGGCTGCTTTGCTCTTTCCTAAGTTAACCTGCAGGAATTTCATTATGGCTGGTTATTTTTCTTGTTAATTTCCGCGGTATATGCTGAGCACATTTTGCTTCCCAGCATGTGGTCACAGCTTAGATTTTTTACTTTGCAAATGATGCATTGGGTTGACCCCTTGCAGTCTTTGATGTGGTGCCCCTCTTTGCCACATTTGTAGCACACATTTCTTCTGTCCGGGCCTTTGCAGTTGTTAGATATGTGCCCGAAGTCCAGGCATTGAAGCATCTAGTTAGTTGCTGCTTCTCCCGTATCTTACAGTAAATCCAGCCTATTTTAATCCTACCTTTATCCTTCTTCAGAAGTTTTACGGCTGTATCTGTAGGAAGCAGAATTGTCGCTGTCTGGGTTCTTGCGAACCCTCTGTGTAGCCGGCACGATTGACGGAATTGTTCGGCCGGAGTTTCTAGTTCCCTCTCGATGGCTGCTGTTATATCATCGACGTGGTAGTTTCGTCAATGTCTTTAATTTCTATCATGGTTTTTGGCGTCAGGGTACTGATTTCTGCACTCTCCCCGACAGCCTTCACCAGTGCTTTATTAAAATTGGTTAATCCCCTTCTTTGTCTAGGACTATTAATAGTTCTTCCTTCTGTGTTCTTCTCATCTTTTTTATGTTCAGGTTGTATTCACTTGGATTTACTGAGGTTTTCATCTTTTTAATAATGTCAGCGTATGTCTGTCCGTCTTTAGCAGTCACTTTTATCGCCTGGTTCAGGGGTCTATTTCTCGTCTTGATTTGTTCCGCTTTTTTCTCTCTTTCTTTTCTTTTTTCTTCTCTTTGTTCTTTCTTCTTCTGTTCTGGTGGTTTCATCCACCCCTCCGTTGAGTCCCCTTCTGTCGTTCCTTCTCCTTGATGTTCTGTTGCCTCTGTGTTGTCGTCCATTGCCTCTACTGTTTCCTTCTGTCTGTCTTTTTTGTCTCTTCTGTGGCTCTCTTCTGGTGGGCTAGGCGCCTCCCTCTTTTTCCTTTGTGTCGGTTTTATCTCTTTTCTCTTATTGTCCTCTTCTCGTTTTGAGAGGCAGTGCAGGGTCTCTGCAAACTCTCTCTTCTTTTCTAGGGCGTAATGCCGTCTATTCCTTAAGTAATCAATTTTCTCCCGAGCTCTCATCATGGCCTCTTTGACATCCTTCGGGTTGTTTTTAAGCATGTATGTTTCCATAATTTTTAGGTTTTTGTTTAGATCTTCTATTATTTCCGTCAGTTCTTTTTCCAATTTCTGGATATTCTCCCACTTGCTAAGTAGTGGGCCGGCTGCTGTCATGGTTTCCGCTGGTACTTTCTCACTCTCGGGTCCCTGGCCATCACTCATCTCGCCACCATATTCCAGAGCCACCTCCATGATTGTAGGAGATGGTGGGGGAGTCCTCTGCAGCTTTGATTTTCTCGCAAACGGGTTGAGTTCATCGTTCTCGCTCTCTGCCCGCGGCTTCCAGTACCCACCTCTGGCGCCCCCTTTCGAAGTTCCCGCCGCGCCGGGAGTGTCGTCGTTCCGGCCTTGGCCGCTAGATGGCGCTGCAGGCGCGCTCGGGTTCTTGGCAGCTCCGCCAGATAGCGCTACGTGTAACGGCGCGGCCATCTGGCCGTGCGTGGGGCGTATCTGCTTTGGTGCTCTGCGGTGGCCCCCCAGTGGGCGCTCGCGTGTCCGGCATCGTGGCCGTTCGCGTGGCAGATTGCCCCCCTGATCGGCCTACTTCCGTGTTGGTGTCATTTGGTGTAGCAAAACGCCCACCCGGGCTACCTACCCAATAATTCTCCAGTTTTGACGCTTATATTTCTGGAATCGCCAGATGTTAGGCCATCCGTTCCACGTACCTGGCGTTCCAATAGCGATGTTTTTCCGTCGTAAATCCCAAAAATCCAGGAGCTGTCACAGCACGCGTGTTAACATCCCAGTTCAGGGCTACCAAATTTAAAAATAATTTAAAATTAAAACTAAAAATAAAATTAAATTTAAAAAAATGAAAATTAAATTGAATATTAAAATTAAAATAAATTTAAAATTTAAATCAAAATTAAAAATAAAGATAATTACAATTACAATTAAAAATAATTTATTTCTAATTTTTTTTGTACATTTTTATTTTAATTCACTTCATTTAATAAATTTATTTAATTTATATTTTTTGTTTCCTTTAATTTTTAATATTATTTGATTTAATTTTTGTTAATTTCATCTACTTTTTCCCTATTTTGTCTGTTTCATTTTTCTTATTTCATTTTTTCTTTTTCCTTTTATATTATTTTTTTGTTTTTTATTTTATTTTATTATATTGTATTTTAATTTATTTAATTTTTAATTTGTTAATGGTTTTTTAAATAAATTTAATTTTCAATTTAATTCACAAAATCAAATAATTAATTATTATTGATTTTATTATTAAACAAATAATTTAAAATTAATAGTAAAAATTGTTTAAATTAAAAATTTATTTTAAATTAAAAAGTTAAATATTAATGACTTAATTCAATTTTAAATATCACAATTATTAATATTGTTTTATTTTATTTTAATTAAATTTAAATTTTAAATTCATTTCATAATTTAATTATAAATTAAATTTATTTTATTTTAATATTATATTTTTTATTTTTTTTAATTTTAATTTTTTTAATTTTAATTTTAATTTTTTTAATTTAATTTTTTCTCTTAATTTTAATTTAATTTTAATTTTAATTTTTATAAATTTTAATTTTTATTTTAATTTTATTTTTAATTTTAAAATTAATTTTAAATTTAATTTAATTCTAATTTTCAGTTTAATTTTAATTTCAATTTTAATTTTAATTTTTTTTTCAGTTTTAATTTACATTTTAATTTTAATTTTAATTTTATTTTTAATTTTAATTCTCATTCTAATTTAATTTTACTTTTAATTTTAATTTTAATATTAATTTTCATTTTCATTTTTATTTTATTTACTTTTTAATTATCATTTTAATTTTATTTTAATTTTAATTTTCATTTAATTTTATTTTTAATTTTATTTTTAATTTTAACTTTAAATTATTTTTAATTTTAATTTTAATTTTAATTTTAATTTAATTTTAAATTTAATTTTAATTTTAATTTTATTTTTAATTTTAATTTAATTTAATTTTAATTTTAATTTTATTTTTAATTTTAATTTAATTTTAATTTAATTTTAATTTTAATTTTAATTTTAATTTTTTTAAATTTAATTTTAATTTTAATTTTCATTTTATTTTCATTTAAATTTTAATTTCTAATTTAAATTTAATTTTAATATTAATTTTAATTTTCATTTTTATTTAATTTACTTTTTAATTATCATTTTAATTTTATTTTAATTTTCATTTTCATTTAATTTTATTTTTAATTTTATATTTAATTTTAATTTTCATTTTCAATTTATATTTTTAAAATTTCATTTTCAATTTAATTTTAATTTAATTTGAAATTTTGAATTCTAAAAAATAAGTTTAGTTGTACTATCGAGAATAAGATTTGGACATTCCAAATTAACCCATCTTCATCTACTGCAAAAAAGATCCCCTCCAATGTGTGAACTGTGCAAAATTCAAAGGACTCTAGACCATATTTTTAAAGAGTGTCCAAACTTCAATCAACTAAGACAATCATTTAAATTCAAACATGAAGCTATATTGTATTCCACTGAAGAACAAGATCATATTATTAAGTTTTGTAAAGCTGCAAACATTTTCAAGGATATTTAATCTCATTACTGTATACATTTATTAGTATATTCCTACAATGTTGTAATCCCATAATGTCAATTGTAATTTAATGATATACATGTAATCTCTAATGTACAGTGTATATAGTCGCTAATGACCATGACGTTGATGCGACTATAAATAAAAATTATTGAAAAAAAACATAAAAAAGAATAAAAAAGAAATTAAAATAAAATAATATATAAAATATAAAAAGAAAATAAAAATAAAAATTAAATGAAAAAATGTAAAATTGTAAAAGTAAAATTTATAAAATATTTTTAACTGACTTCTAGTACTTTCTACTATATTCGTAGGTACGTGTGTTTCTTGGTCTTTAAAAAAACTTGTGGTGTTTCCAAAGCACATACTTTCACGCACTGCTTTATATGGTCCTTAATGCTACTCTAATACTTCATAAACCAGCAAAAGTGGGTTCTACCAGCAAACGTTTTCCGTTCCTAGAACCGAAATCCGATCCTCAAAGTTAACGAACCGGCTCATACACCACTGCGCCAAACTACCACCGTATGGGTCGAACAGAACCATAAAAAGAATCGAACCGAGCTATAAAATGGTAAATGCATGATAAACAAACAACTGATACGATAGTAAAATACGATTTACAAATCCAGGAAGAGACGTGAAAAATTGTTGAAAGTTAAAAACTCGAAAAAATATATACAGACACTTCCAGTTCATTTATCGTAATTGTCAATATTTGTGATTCAAATGGCTTCACATGGTTTTCAATAGTTTTTAGAATTCTCAATTATTTCCTGAGACAATAGAGAATTTGGACAAATATGCCCCGACCAGGACTCGAACCAGCGCAGCTTCTCTCCGAAAAGCTGTGCCAATGCTCGCTGATTAACGAAACCACAATGGCTTTGCATGGCGATTACACTTGTATAATAGTAATAGTGTATGGTGGTTTCATTTCTAGCTTTAGGAAGCCGACAAATCTAGAGAATGTGAAACAAAATGTCCTTTGGGTGCCCAAAGAAGGTATGTGGGAAGATTATCATTCATAACAGAAAAACTGGTTCAAACTATAGAGATTAGAAAACTACGTTCTGCGAGAAAGTCTGCGCCATTAGTTTCCTAACTGCATCAGTAGTTTCCTAAATTTAGCAACACGTTTTATCCACTTTTTTCCTCACAAAACTCCAGCTATAAGAGTTTTCCTGGCGTAAATTAGCCGTTTTCCGGCGCACGTTACATAACTTTCTCTTCTTACGAAGTATTCGTAAGGCGAGAAAGTAAAATACAAATTAATAACGATTTTGGAACTATTAGGGATATCTAGGGATGATATATTCATTTTGTACTGAAATCGGTTTATGCAGATGCACAGAACGAGGAACAATTGATTTGATGAAATACGCTTTACAACTCCAAGAAGAGATATGGAAAATTGTTAAAAAGTTGAAAATTGGAAAATTACATACAGACACTTCCAGTTCATTTTTCGTAATTATCAATTTTTGTGATTCGATTAGCTTCACGTGTAACTCACGTGCACACGTCACACGTGCTTCCTCATGTTTCTGGATTTCTCAATTATTTCCTGTAACAGAGAGTTTTGATAAAAAAAAATTCCCCCAACCAGGACTCGAACCTGTCAAGCTTCCCTCGGAAGCGCTGGGCCGATGCAGCCAATTAACGAGCACGGTTATTTTCCCTCTGCATAACTCTTGCACTTATATAATAGTAATAGTATATGGTGGTTTCATTTCTAGCATTAGGAAGCCGAAAAATCCAGAGAATGTGAAACAAAATGTCCTTTGGGCGCCCAAAGAAAGTATCTCGGAAGATTATCATTCATAACAGAAAAACTGGTTCAAACTATAGAGATTAGAAAACTAAGTTCTGCGAGAAAGTCTGTGCCATTGTATAGCACCACTAGTTTATGTTGTTATATTTATCGTCCCTTACACGTGGAAAAAATTTAAAAAAATTGGAGCGGTTTTGAGAAATTTCTTTTTGTAATTTTGAAGCGAAGAGTACGCAAAAACTACTCGTTTTTTCAGAAAATTCTTCATAACCTTTTTTTAGAGAGCTAATTTTGTACAAGAGACTTGTCTGAAGTACAAATCTCTATCTACAATTTTGTAGTTTTAAAAATATTTTTTTGCAATTTTCAAAAAACCAAGTAATTCCCAAAAGTAGGACTAAGACCATATTTTTTTTATCGTCCCTCATTACATAAGTGAAGAAAATTTAAAGAAAAAATTTGGAGCGGTTTTTGAGAAAAATTTTTTTTGTAAATTTGAATCGCAATTTTCGCAAAACCTACTCGTTTTTTCAAAAAATGGTACATGGCCTTATTTAAAGTGCTAATTTTGTACAACCGACTTTGTTTGAGGTGAAAATCTGTCTTCAATTTTGCAGTTTTTAAATTGTTTTTTGCAATTTTCGAAAAATTGGGAATATCAACGAAAATGATACCTACAACATTCCCTTAAACATCCTTTGCACTATTCAATAACAAAATATAATAAAAAAATTTGGAGCCATTTTCTTTTAACTTTGAAAATCTCCGACGGGCTTCATGTAAAGTACCCTCAAAAATTAAAATATCGGTTTCAAACTCCAAGAACCTTGACACTAATTAAAACTATTCGGGAATATCAATTTTGAAGAAAATCTGCTGAACGGTTTAGGGACCACAGACGGACAGACAGACGGACGGACGTTTTGCCGTCAGTCAATTTT
This sequence comes from Acheta domesticus, assembly GCA_031308135.1. Classification (NCBI taxonomy): domain Eukaryota; kingdom Metazoa; phylum Arthropoda; class Insecta; order Orthoptera; family Gryllidae; genus Acheta; species Acheta domesticus. The sequence goes on from JAHLJT010007407.1 coordinate 48,506, forward strand.
ACAGTATCAAGAAGCAACAAAGCATGGATTTTGACTACACCACGAGGTAGAGGATTTTTTCCCCTAAATTTAGCAACACGTTTTATTCCACTTTTTCCTCACCAGACTGCAGCTATAAGAGATTTTCTGGCGAAAATTAGCCGTTTTCCTGCGCACGCTTACACAACTTTCTCTTCTTACGAAGTATTCGTGAGGCGAGAAAGTAAAAAAAAGCAATTGATGACAAAATGCCGATAACTTCATCTTTTAAATGATAATAATAAGAACTCCATCAATCTGAGATAATAGCTTCTGAATTAACAAAAGGGAAACTGGAAAAGCAAGCAAAACCGGAAATTATCAAATAAAATAATTATCAAATATGATAATTTCCGGTTTTGCTTTCATTCACAGCTGCAAGAAAATATTACCAAGTATCCAAAATGTGATCCATACCATACAAGATAAATAAAACCACTGGAAATACATTTAAAATCAATTTCAAACTTACCTTTATCTTATGTGAAGAAAAATTGACAGTCTAATATTCTACGACATGTAATTTACCACGTTTTTATCCACTTTTTCGTTACCAGGGCCCGACAATACAAATTATTTCGTTACCGGACCACGACAATTATTCTGTCGAAAAATCGCCGATTTCTAATCTCTTCTTTATTATAAAGTCGTAAGTACTATGGCGAGAAAGTAAAAATTAAAGAAAAAGGTAATGTAATGGAAGTTCTTTGGTACTGCCATTGCCGACTATTACTTACATACACTGAAAAAAAAGAGACCATAAATCACAACAAGGTTTCAATAGTTGAACTAAACCTTGATGCACCAAATGGAAACATTGCTTCGTTAGGCATATACCGAGTAAGATCAACAAATATCAATAAGTAAAATAAAAATCCCGCTTGTTTTATTATGCTCGTGATTGTTGAGCGGTTTATGTTGCAGTGTACGGATACCTGTATGTTTCCGCACAGATCTCCTTGTTATAAGGGCATGTGGACTTCTCCTGGACCCAGCGGCATTCAGCTTTATGTCGCTGTGACAAGTGCGTGGGAGGGGGGCACCGTGGAGGGGGGTAAAAAATCTGCCCAGTTCCCGCCTGATTCCCGCGCTTATATGTCTGTCCAGCAGAGAGTATTATAAGGGAATGATAAGGAAAGGCCCTATTTATTAGTGTGGATTACATATCTGGTGGTAATTTTTTAGTAGACTCCAGAGTCGGAATTACGTATTGATGTGAAAGACTTTATTCATTGGGCGTGAACGGAATATTCGAATTAGGTGACCATTAACTTCGTATTGCTTCGTATTTCATTTTTCGAACAAGAGTTCTCTTTCTAGAATGCAGCAAATATGCTGCATTGAATGTAATGACAACAGTTTGTCAGAGAGTGGTGCCCTTCGAAGGTGGTGCCACAATGGAATGGATCAACATTTTGAAGGTATGTATATATGCCTACCCAGAAATGTATGTTTTTAGGTTACTAAGCCCTATTAATCAAAGTTACCAGTAAATTAATTGTAAAATTCCCCAAAAAGCTTGTGTTGAACATGATAAACCAAATAATTTTACATCACCAGTTAAAATAATTGTATACATATGTTGGTGAATTTCTTCAAGTTTCCTACTTGGTTATAATTTACAAAAACAAATTTTTTTATGATAAATTATTAGTGATGATCAACAATTCTTACAAATAATATTATATTGTTGACATAGTCAATGTCATGTTGCTTTAAAATAAAGGATAATTTAATGAATTTAATGCATTATAATTGGAAATATTTTTTTAATATTTTATGTTTTTTTCACTTTTTCTGTATTTGTTACTTTATTATTATTATTAAAATGACTTTATGAAATACATTAAACATTAATTAATATTTGTCCTTTAAGCTATATAAGAAATTCAAATGCCATTGTGTTCAAGTATTTATAGAGAAGTCAGTTTCCAAACTCTTATTTTGCATTCAAGAAAACGTGCAGGTAATCTCCTCCCTCATGCATCACATATATTTTTTACTGTTTTTTACCAAATAAATAAATAAACATTGAATTCCCTGCAAAGGACTTGGTTAATTGTTTTAAAAAAAGTACTATTAAAGAATAAGTTAAATGATTAGTTTTTAATACACAATTGGGCATTGCAATTGTACTGTTTACAATAAAGTTTAATGTTTTACCAATCTTATGACATATTTTTAACATAGTCTCAAAGTGTCATTAATGTCAATTAGAAATTGTATAATTGAATGTTGTGTAGTTTAACTAGGCATAACTTAAAATCACACAAATTAGGGGTTCCCAGTGTTAGGCATATTCCCAAAGATATGTGGTAGGCTTGTAGATGATTCAGGATGTACTTCAAATTTTCTCTGGGTAGTGTGAATTTCTTCTTAATGCTCACTATTCCATCAAGTTTATGAAACATTATTCCATAATATATTTATAGAAGAGTGGTTTTCCATTGATGCTGTACCAAAAAAATATATACTTCAGTGAACTTAATCAGAAGTCATTTAAAAGTGTTTTCTTATGTACTATAAATATTCAGAATTTTCATTGTTGAAATTGAGGCTAAAATGTCACGTGTTTTGTAAATATTCAAACAAACTGTCATGTAGACCTACAAAAAGTTTCTGCTATAAACCCTTTCTATTTACTTTTTAATTATATTTTCAAATACTGTTGTGGGGAGGTACTATTGTGTTAATTTTATTCTTTACTGTTGATTGTTGCAGATACTATGAATGTCTATTGCCTACAAGATCAAGATTGTGATAATGTATTAGAAGGTGACTGCTAATTTACAACATGGACTTCTGTGATACTACTGTACCTATTATTTACATTCACAAAATATATAGTCATTAATGGTTCAATTTTTTTAGTGACAACTGCTATTAACTGTCAGGTTCTGCTACAAGGATCTGTGCTTGGACCTTTGCTAGGAGTAATATATATGTTAACGTTATTCCAAACTCCTCTGATTTTACTGTAATTTCTTATGCAGATGATACAACATTAATAAGCAGTGAGCAAATTTTTTTTTCATGTAGAAACTAATGACTGAATCTTTTAAATGATTTTAAAGTTGCTTGTCAATAAATGAATTAAAATTAAATGTTAAGAAAACTGTATTTATCAAATCTGTGCTTAGATGACAAAATGATATGTGATTTTGTCATGACATTAGTCATTCTTGTTTGTTAATGTTTAGGAGGAGGAGGCAATGGAGCTTGTAGTTTACAAAGAAAACAAGAAAAAAAAAACACAGTGTTGGCGAATTCCAATAACACAAAGTCCACAGACTAACTTTTCATTACATCTTGATACATATATTATACTTATCGATGATACTGCATATAAATTTTAACAAAATTATTATCTTGTAAAAGTGTTAAAAAATTGTTAAAATTTGTGAAACATCCAATATAATCATGTAAATATGTCATTAGCCAGTATTTGTGGCTATCTGTTAAAATTAAAAATTGGCAAGCAGTGATTTGTATTAATTATTAGCCATACACATGTTTTGGGAATCTTGTCTTGGCTTTGGTGATTCTACAATGAGGATAGTGGGCGATTGTGTTTAATTGGTATATGATCAAAAACTAGCTTAGGTGAACAATTAGAGTGGATGTGATGCTGGGATGAACAGTATATAATTTTTAGAAATACGATGGACTCCCAAGTATCATGGATTAAACATGTGAAACTTAACCCCAAGTTCAAATTCAACAATTCTTTTGTTCTTATTAAAAAAATAAGATAAAAAGATACCTAATTATACCCAACTAGTTTCCTTTGATGCGAACAATTTATTCACCAACATACCACCCTCTGAAGAAGATTTCTGTATAAAACATACTATTATGAATTCTTAATCTTCTTTTAAAATCAAAATAGATCTAATTAAAATATTGAACTTGCTGCTGCTGCTGGAGTAACAAACTTTGAGCCAAATTATTTCTTTATGTACTCTCATAGATGAGGGTATTGTTAGCCATTTCCTAAATAAATTACTTATCCTGAGCATAAACCAAGCTATAAATAGTATTGAATCTTGGTAACCAAAATTAATTTAAACAAATAACAAGAACATTAAATTTGTAAATTGAAATATTAAAAGAAACAAACAAAATACTTTCGAAAATAATTTTAATCTACATTTTTTGCTATAATTTAAACAAATCTTAGTGCTTTTATAAAAAGAATATTAATTAAATTTAAATTTGTTTGGACCAATAATATAATTTGTTAATTCATTTCAATGCAAAAATTACTAGCAGGGGTCCCTAAAACATGCTTAATCGTTAATGTATTTATTAATCCAGAC
>JAHLJT010007409.1:0-10752 GCA_031308135.1 Acheta domesticus
GATAATTGATACCATTAATACGAGAAGTCTTAGCTTTAAGGCCATTTTAAACAAAAATCAGAATGCTATGTTTAAGTTAATTAGGAATTTTACGCTAAATACAAAGAAAAAATTAAGAGTAACAAAAAAAACTGACGAGATGGAACATTTTTGGTAAATTCTGTGGTGGCAGCAGTATTTTTTTTTCGTTTTTACAGAGTTGAAATCTATAAGAAAATGTATAAAAATCCTATGGAGTTTTTTTTACTTGCAGACCATGTGTAATAAAATGAAAGTGACGGCCCCGTGGCCGAGACCGCTAAGGCAGTAGTGCCGTAGTGGTCTTGGACCGTGGGGTCACGGGTTCGCGTCCCGCCTCGGGCATGGTTGTATGTGTTCGTCCTTTCACCGCCTCTCATCACCATATCGTGTCATCATCATGTCATAACGTTACTCCCAATAGTGGTCGCTAATGACCGAGTAGTTGATGCGACCTTAAACAACAACAACAAATAAAAGTACTAGTATAAACACGTTTTATAAACAAAAGCTCTAAAGAGTAATTACATCCACCAGATATAAGCAAAGAGGTGATCCGATGATTGGCGGAATTGGCGGAAAAACGCTTCGTAGAGGCAACGTCTTACACACAGCGTGATAAAGTGAATAACATGGAAGCTAATCAATTGTCTTTCACTCCTACTTGCGAATAGTGTTTTAACCCACCCTGGAAAATGTTATGTTTGTATGAATACTTGTCACTTTTCAAAGTTGATACCATTAAAATCTAGAGCTTGGAAAAACGATCGCACATAATTAAACAGATACGTACCCACTGATTATCAGTTAAAATTAATTTATCATCAGTTGTGATAGTCACACAAAAGATCGATTCTACTTTGAAAAAAAAAAAACAAACAAGCTTTTATAAAAATTTCCTCGGTTACTCTTTCTCCGTGTGTTTACATCTTCAGCAAACATCATAATACTTGTATATTTCGATTTGCTTGCGTTTGGGAAATAGTTTTCTTCTCTGAGAAGAGTTCCAAACAGAAATGATCTCGCTGATCACAACTGGAAATGTCCAAACAATTTTTTCAAATGTAAATGAACTTGTAATGCAAATATGTTCTAAATAAAGTTTCTATATAGTTCTATTCAGAGCAAATTTTCATTACATTAAAAAAAATTAATAACAGCTTTTTCGTAACAGTATATTTTCTTTAATAAAGAACTCATACGGAATAATCATTCTTCACTTTCATCGTTCAGTCCTTGATCTCTCAGCGGTGTTTCCGCTACGATGAAAGTGGAAACAAAGCGAAAGACAAAATTGAATTAAAACTAAATGCTGCATCGGCACATAGTTCCTTGCATATATGCATATACATATTACATATATGTAATAACAATATTAAATACCACACAAGGCCCGCAGAAGTGTTCCAATTCCCTAAAGTTTTGTCAATGCTGGGATACGAATTCACGTATTTAGGTGCAGCAAATATTACTATGTCTACTACACTATTCACCCAAAGAATCACCAGCCTCTCCAACACCTAATGTGCACAGGGGAACTAATTTTTTAATCGACGTGTGTAAACTCACAATCCGACGCGTAGGGCGCCACTCCTGGAAGTCTGAGATGGCCTTATTTATGAGTTTCGGGAACTTCTGTAAGAACTCAAGGTTTCAAAGATCGAGTTAATAGCAAGTGAGCTCGACCAAGCGACCCCTCTGAAGGTCATTTCCAAACACTGAAGTCTGAGGAACGAATACGCACTGAATGTTAATGAATACAAGAAAGTATATAGATTTGGAATAAATGCATTTTAAAAACCTTTTTCCCCGCAAAATTGCTCTCTCATTAAAATTAAGCTGAACTCGTTTTAATTTTTCCATACCATTCATTAAAAATTTCTCTAATTACACACATTTATTTACATGTGTGTAACATTACAATTTGTAATACTAATCTATTGTTTGTTTCTATATTGAATTTAAATTATTTGTCACAATTGTCCAAGAGATCGTAGCGAAGCATTCTCCCATTATTCTCCGATATTACTGAATTAGTGCCACATATTTCAAACCCCGTCTTTCCTTTTATGTATTTACTTGAATTGCTAGAACGCGTTAGCTTGAATTGTTAGATAAGCGTTGCTTGCCTTAGAGTTGAGGATGGCTCAAGACGCGTATCAAAAATATATTTTACTCTATCTACTTATTACCAAATGAGACATTATTGTATCTCTCTTTACATGATCTATTCATTTCAGGTAAAACCTACGCATCTCCCATTTTATCTTCCGTGCCACCGTTCCGTCAAAATGCAATTTTAAAATCAATTTGTTTATATCATAATTCAATTAATAATGAAATAATTTGTTTATACTCAATTTCCTCTCAAGACGGTTAACTATTGGCAGCCACTTAGCACAAGTAAGTAGAAGATATCCAAGTATATAATAAAGAAGCCTACATATTTGCAGGACAACAGCTTCTGCGTTTTGAAATTTGAAACAAAATTTATTTGTAATGCAGATGAATGAAAATAATGAAATTCAAGTTTCAACGATGTACTAAGAATATAAAGAAATTTTCAAAGTTAGAAAACAGCAATATTTCCTTAGCAACAATTTCTACCGTTTTGCCGTAAGTCAGAAATCGTTAATATAATATAATCGGCGAAAAGCAAACAATCTTAACCAAATACTTGACGCAAAGAGCGACCGGATTGTCTGTAAAACAAATGAGGGTTGGCATCAGATGCTAATTCCTATAAACAATTGCGTAGGAAAGGTGATAGCCCCGATCGGATTGCGGAATTTCGCAACTTGTTGAAAGGCAATTGAGATTAGAGAGTAAAGAAATATTGCGTAATTTGTAAATTATAAACAATTTCCAATTGTTGCAATTCTAAAGTAGGAAGAGTTTCCTGATGGCCCAGAACCGAAAACTGCGAATTAAAATTTTTGCAACAATTAACAATTTTATAAACATTTCGAAATGTGCGTTATTCCTGCGGAAGAGTGTGCCCAAATTGTCCCTAAGTTCAATATCGCAAAATAACCATTTTGACCAGAGATGCAAATTGATTGCTTAATATCTAGTTTAATTGTTGCTTTAATAATAAATATACAATGGTCTTTGAATTTTTATTGTCTTGTATTGAAATGGTTCCCTAGAAATTTTCTATCGAATGCAGAAAGACAGTATTTTGCAATTTTTGCAACTTTTAGAATCACTTTTGAACACTTGAAAATGTGCAATTATAATAGTTTTTCTTATGGAAAAAATCTGGACAGTTGATAAAGTTCATGGATTGTGTATGAACAACAATATTGGAATTAGAATGCGTATAAGAAAGTAATTTGTCTAAAATTAGTGTTATTTTATCTCACATCACCGTAATTTCTTCAAAAAGAATTGTGTTAATAGTGGTTAAATGTATGTGTTCATATATATTTGAATAATTTATTTTAATGTTCGTAAAAGTGTTTCATTCCTTGTATTTTTATTTGAAAATATTTTCACATCGGAACTAGCGACGCCCGCCATTTTGTACGACGTTAAGTTTGTTAGGTCACTCCCCCCAGTGTTGAGATTGGCTGCGTAGGTTTGTGAGGCTCCGCCTGCGACGTTTCGTCATGACAAGGGGTGCCCAAGCCGTGCACAAGCTGAACTTAGCCGCAGACGGCCGCGATCAATTTTTGTTTCCAGAACGGTACAAATGAATTCACAGCAATAAATTCTGTTATTTTTTTGAAATCTAATTTAATTTATGTAAAATTACTTCATCTTACAAGAAAGCAAGCTTAACATTAACTTCCAGTGTGAGAGGCCATACTAATCAGGAGAAGGGAGGAGAGAACTAATTGGTAATGGAAGAATCTTAAGAGACGTTAGATATTTGAATTTTGAATGTGAGTAAGAAAGTAAATTCTTTCTAAGATGGAAACTTGTATACAAAAACCAAAGTTAGGTTTTCAATCTGTATATGAGTGTGTAAAATAAAGTCTGGACAAAAAATCTAATAATATCTTAATAAAAGTAAATCCACGTAAACGTTAACAACAGTGTAATATTTTAATTTTCTTTTATTATAGATTTGAGAAGTATCCCAAAAAAAGTACCAACGGGTGACTATCATTTAATTTGATATTGTTATTTAACATTTACAGTATTTACTTGTTCAATCTCGCGAACAAATAGGCCCCCAAGGCGCAGCCCCCTAATTGCTTTCACCCGCTCCGCCACCAGCCTTCATTCTTTCGCCGCCACTCCTAGGGCTCTCTCGCACGGCAATCCACCGCGCATCTGTGTATTGAAAGCAAAACAAACGGTCAGGTCAATCCATTTAAGTGGTCGAGCACTGGTCACTCGACCATCTAAAAAACTTATTTTGTTCGTGCATTTCCCTATGTTTGGCTGTTCAAAAACATATTTCACTTTTTTTTATTGAACCTGGTTTACAAATGGCGGTCATTTTTGTGTCACGCCATGCGCCATTTTTCGCATTTGCAGACATTTACTCTTTTCTAAATTACTCGGCTCTGGGTTGTTCTAGCATTCTAGAATAAAAAAGCATTCGATTCATTATATTCTGGCCTACAAATCGAAATTTTATTTATCTATCTTCTATGCTTTTATTTGGGAAATATTTGCAACCAAATCTACAAAATTCAATTTTCAGAGATTAATTTCTCAAAGAAGGAATAGAATCACAGCCTTATTTTTTTCTGTGCATTTACACATAACAGTATAGTTACGTTTCGTAAAATATCATTGGTATATAATTTACCACTTAAAATAAATCCTCTTCAAACTGGAATTTTGGATTTTTTCAAAGTTTAAACTGTAATATCTCTGCTGGAAGGGACCAGATAAAAATATGAAAATTGCACACATGCTATACAGCTATCATACTAAACTTCAGTAAAATTACAACTCTTAGATTTAACTGATAGTATTTTTTTAAAAAACTGAAAACGTACGAAAAAAAGGCAATAACATTATTTTGAAGCTATCTTAAAATAAAATCTATATTTATTAAAATAATCAATTCTACTTTATTATTAATAAACATAAAAGTGGCCTAATATATAATTTTCAATATTATGTTTACTTTACTTTACAATAAACTTACAACTTGACATCTACGTTTGTAAAGGAAAATACGATCATCTTGAAGCTGAACCGGCTAGAACAACAATTATTATAAAAAGTAACAAATAAATTAAGCGTTATTTAATTTTCGCGTTTAAATTTGACATGCTGCTTACTATTTCTGAACGTTTCTGCAGAGAGACGAATGGTCGCACCGTATTTCTTAGGGAACGTAACTGAGTTAACAAAAAATGCAAGAGAATCAGCGTACTTTAGGTCAGTGCAGTTTAAGAAGTTGAATCGATGCTACTGCCAAACTTGACGCCGCACCTCTTATCATTTCTTATACTGATACACAAACGAAGGTTCGTGTATCTGACAGAACCAACGTGATAGGGAGAGAATTAACACGCTTTCGAGATCACACAGACTTTTAAATCGTCTTCTATGAGTTTGTGGCTTCATTCTTGTCTTCCCATTACGTCAAAACGTGTTTCTGTGTCTTTGTGCACAAATGTGCGACCGTTTATCAATATGGGGTGTGAGTGTTGTATAGATGATTTTACCAATGCAGTTGTTATAAAGATTTTCTCTAACCGGGTACCTCCCACCAACGTGGCACCGCCTAGCGGTAATAGCTCTAAGTTCCCGACAGGTCTCCCGAAATATGGTAGTGTATTGCATGTGAGTGTAAGTGCATGGGATGAGGATATGGCAAGGAAGAAGAAGGAAAGTTCGCGCGCGGTCCATGGCCCGGTTTAAAAGCACACCTACGGCATTAGCCTCGTGTAGGTCCGAGAAAACATGGAAAACCACCGATCAGAGCATCAGCCCGCAATAATTCTCCTCCAGATAGCATCTTCACTCGGTCCAGCTGTTCAGCTGGTGTCTAAATTCCTGCTACAGTCGGGATTCGAACCCTAGGATATCCCGATCAGAGGTCCAGACATCCGTTGATGTCCTTGCCTTATGCACCCGGGGTAGAGCTACAAGTTTATGCAGATCGATCTCATTTTACATACTACGCATAAATTCTTGTAAGCGGTTTGTCGTTTGTGGTGTTTATACGTTAAAATGTTGCAACACTTTCATTACCTTTACTTAGTGTTAAGATACGCATTGAATTACCGTTATGTCGCCGGAAGAGTGTGTTATTTGAGGAAGACAAAAAATAATTTCATTCATGGTCAAAGGTACCGCAGAACAAACATTAAAAAATAACGCACGGCGAATTCAATCGACCAAAATCGGTTAAAAGCAGCCACACTTAAGAAAAGCCAACGCTCTCTTCCCTTCAATGTGAGGAGTCTAAAACTGAGATCTAGATATGATTTCCCATTACGAGAACGGGAATATGATTCTGAGGGGGAGGAATCGAAGATAATTTCTGCGATGGACTCGCTCCACAGAATTGCGTTTCCTTCACGCTCCAATAAGCTTCACCGCATGCTGAGTCGAACGCGGAAGGCGCTGCGAGGTTTCGGCGGAACGAGCAAGCCTCAAAATGAACGAGAGAAGTAATCCCTGAAGTCGTGTCTTCCCGCACATACTCCTTTCTTCTATCCGTCGGATAAATCACAAAAGCCCTATTGATCCAAGACGGATAGCTTATGCATGAACACGAGCGAGGGCTGCAGTGTCATTTCATGCATCGTAAGCAACAGTCGGATACGTCAACTTGTGTTTGCGTAACATATTGAACTCGGTTTAAAAAGCTTCAATCGTTCGAATGCTGGAATAAAACTCTGATATGAACTGTCAGGTATAGAATTTTTGATTTTTTAACTCTGTCAAGAAAATATCTAGTCTGAACCGAAAAATATATTACATTTCGGTGATTGACACGATCACAAGCACACATAGCAATCACAGCCCCTTTTACGTGTTCAGTATTCCATTTATTTTTTTACCTTCTTAAAATGAGAGTGTACAATCACATAGCATTGATACGACAGTCTCAACTCACTGCAGTAGAAGCTTCGATATCCCTTGAATGCAGCTGTTAACAGTAAGTGTTAGCACTTCAATTCCAGGCATGTTTATGAAAGTGAACAACTCCTCTCTTAAGGATTTCAGAGTAAAAAATCTTATGTACTTTCGTTATTTGAACAAATAATAATGTAACACATACATTTACACTAAAAGTTTGGAAACTTTTTTGTTGCAATTACACTTCAAATAATACTACTTTCTTAATGTTTGGTTTCGTATTTGATAATACCTACATTTTCTTATCATACCTAAAATTTTGTGAAAAGAATGTGTGAAGGAGGGAAACGTTAGGGACATTCGTCAGGGACAAGCGTTAGGGACATTCGAAGTCCATAACGGCAGAACAACATAACCAAACTTGCTGGTGATAAAATAATTGAGAAACTTATACTTTCCTCCCTTTCAAAATAGTTATTAACTTTTCTGGAGATTGCGAGTACCTCGACATTCGTCCATATACATGTAACTGTGCCATGTCCGTTCCCTTTGCAGCTTACAAGCCATTAGAAAACATCTGAAATTTGATGGTTTCTGATGCCACACTAACCTAGTTCAGGTAATCGAACAGAGCAAACAGTAAGACAATAACAGTGTAAGGAAAATATTTCTAATTAAGAATAACAATTAGGGTCTATATTGAGAAAGTATTCAATGACAAAGTAACAACTAGTGTGCAGAATGGCATACACTTCTCTTACTATTTAGATTCATAATTTCTTTAGTCTGGACAAGCTGGCGGTTTTGTCTCACTCTCTTCCCAGCTGCTATCTATTGTCACTCAAAGTACATTTTCTCACATTTTCTCAATATCTCAGTCTCCTCAATGTCACACTAAAATAAGATGTTTAGAATGTATTATACACCAGTAAAACCTCCTCCAATATGGAAATTTTCGTTGAAAAATTTAAAGCAGTTTTTAAAAAATGTTTGAGCGTATCAGAAAATGCAAATTTTAAGTTCATTTCACCCACACCTTTTGATGTTACGAGAAATTTCGTGAGAAATAATTGCAGCAATTGTACTCACAAATGCAATAAGTATAAGGATTCCCGTAATGTAAATATTGACTACATGCTAGATGCTTCAAAAAGTTATTTTTGTTTAATTTTTGAAAAAACAAAAGATACATCAAAATGGTATTAATGCAATGCTATTCAGTTTATGTGGTACTATAAATACAAAAAATTAAAGAAACAATTTGGAGTCATTCTGAGAGAAATGACGTTTGAGCATTTCTCGATATGCTCATTTTGTACTCATTTTCACACAAAACATTTTGAGATTTCGAGAAACTTTATAAGACACTTTTATTCATAAATGCAATAATTTATACAAAATGCCAGAAATAAATTAAAAGGGGACGATGTTTAGTATTTACGAATTTTAATGTTGTTAGAAACCAGGTTGCTGTTGGCAACATAAATGTTGCTAAAACAATTAATTGTATAAAAAGTTAAAGAGAATACAAGCTATAAAGTGAGTGAGTTTAATTTTATATATTGACATAAAACACAAACATTCCTTCATCAATCTCGGAAAGATGCATTTTTACTGAACTGTTACTTTTCAAATTTCCTACAATAGCTGTTAAGACTAAGACAAATTAATAAAACTCCAAGTAACCAAACCTCCAAGTGCTTTAGATCTTCCAAATGACAAAGAAGGTAAAAATATTAACATCTAAGAACAATACTTCATTGTACAATTACTGTGCAATCAAGAATCAAACTTTCTCCTGGCCAATGTAAGAACTGTCAAGATTTGGACACTCAATTGCAAATTATCCCCCAGAAGTGTAAATTGCAATCAAAATCACTACTACTTATTTTGCTAGAAATCGTCAAATTCTCCTCCAATGTGCATTAATTACAGCTAATATCGTTCTGTAATTATAAAGGATACCCTTACTACAAAACAAGTTCTCACAAATATTAAAAATTTCTAAATTTAATAACACTTCAGCTACCTCCAACCACTACATAATCCTGAAAAGAACAATGCTCGTACTAAATTAATAACTAAAACAAATCCGACTTTCCCAATCTTCCCACCAAAAATTACTCCATGGAAAATGACCTCTCATCCAACTCCACCCTAGTCTCAAAACCTTAACGATGGTGTTAGCTCTTCTTCTTTTGATATCACCTCCTTTATTACTACAATAATTTTTCAAGTTATCTCCACTCTCATTTTGCAAACTAAACAAATTATTAAAACTTCATACAAAATCAAAATATCCAACAAAATTAATCAGCTCATTATACTCAACTGGAATGCCAATGGTATTAAGAAATCTTCCAATATTTGGACACTTCCTAGATTTTCGCAGTATACAAAGAGCTTGCGTCCCAGAAACAAATCTTATTCCTAATTACTTTTTCCCTGCCTGTCTCTTTCAGACTGCCTCTCTCTTTGTCTCTGTCTTTCTCATTCTCTCGGTCTTTTTCTGTATCTCTGTCCTTTCTGTGTGAGTGTGTGTCCCTGTCTCTGATTCTGTTTCTCTCTCTGTGTTCTGTCTCTGCTTGTCTATCTCTCTTTCCCCCTTTGCCCCTCTCTATTTGTCACTGTGTCTGTATCTTGTCCTCTCTCTGTCACTGTCAGTCTGTCTGTCCTTTTTGTCTCGACCTCTCTCTGTGTCTCTAGCCTCTTTTCTCTCTCTCTCTCTCTCTTTCAGTCTTTCTCTCTTACTTACGCGCGCCAACTCTGTCTCAGTCACTCTCTGCATCTCTCCGTCGCTCTTCGTCACTCTTCGTCTCTCTTTCTCTGTCTGGCGCGCCTCCTCATGTTCTCCTGGGCCTCGCCCTGCATCACACGGCAATGCTCAGCAATAATGAAGCCCATATGAATGCAGTTGAATGGAAATCGAATTAAAATGAAGCGAATTTTGTTCTGCTGTGACATGTAGTGGAATTATAACAGAATTAACAGCACATAAACCTTCTTGGTGAAGATAAAAGAGCTAATTTTCATGGATATATATTTTCTGTTATTTCATGATAAGTTACATTGACCGGTTTTTAAGCAAATAAACACGTTTCGTTAACAACTTTCCATCTTAATATGGAAATGGAAGGATAAGGAAGAGAGTGGGTTTTAAGTGAGCGTTGTGAGAGTAAGTGAGTAGTCGCGCGAGAACATTGGTTTCTTTAAGAATCTCGAAATCGATTTCCGCAGATCTTCTTTGGTTTTCCGTAATATCGCGAAGTACGAGAAGTCATGTGTATGTTTTATTTTGTCTTTAAACTTGCCACACAAATGAGAGGCGAAAAAAACAGTAATGATTTTACTTTACTTACGAGACTTATAAGAATAAAATCAACTAGATTCGATTCATTCGCGAGTTATGAAATACAGTCAAGATCACTACTTTCTTGAAACGGAATTTCGATGGTTAATATTTAAAGATTGATTTTTAAAATAAATACAGTAAAATTAATTCAAAATTCCAAAACCTAAAAAAAAACGTTTTACAGTAAATCATTGCTAAAAGGCTTTCATATTATAAATATTATAAAAGGCTTTCATTTATAATTATATTCATTGCTTTCATACTATAAGTACGTTCAAACACATTTTTAATGTTTTTCTTATTTTAAGACATTCTCTGCTTATTTCACTGTCTCAGAACAGTATCATTAATTGAATCAAATGAGAAAGTATGAAGTTCATTAA
>JAHLJT010007410.1:0-17864 GCA_031308135.1 Acheta domesticus
AGCACAATTATTATTTTATATTATTATATTAAACTTTTGTTTAAACACTTATTAATGTGCGAAAATATGTCTTCTTCATTTTATGCAAAGATCTGCTCCTGTTCCATCTCCATAGAATCAATCCATAATTTTTATATTTCTCTCTCTTCTATGAGAGTGCAGTGAGTGAGGACAATTATATAATTTGGAACTATTTCTGTTAACGTGCTGTTTGCAACATTACAAATCTAATGAGCAACAAATGTGGTATTACTACGAGTATAACACCATAACACCTATACTTTGTCGCATTATTTGTAAAGATTTCAAAACACTATAATATTTTAACTTGTGTCCTATTAATATTCAGATTCCTAAAAATAATAATCACTAAACAAAGCTCTATAATTTCTAAAAATAACCATATCTTCAATTTTTGAGAATTCGAAAGCTTTACTGCAAATTTCAGTTGTGCTACTTAATTCAAGGTATCGTGCTCGAACCTTGCAGAAAATTAGAGAAAATTAGAACCATGATTTTCCTAAAATTAACTGTTTTGTAGAAAATCTTTTAACGTATTTTTGAAAATTTTCCCACGATTTTGCTCAAACGTACAAAAAGTACTCATATTTCGAAAAAGGGTTCATTAAATGGATTGAAGATCTAATATTGAAAAGAAAATTTCATAAAAAATATATTGCATTAAAAAAATACTGGCACGTATATAAAAAGAACGTATTTATAAAATGCGGGCACGTCAAGATAAACATAAACTATTGACACTTCCAAAATCTTGATAAGATAATAAAATCTTACTTTTAATATTAGAAGCTCTATTTCAGCAACAAACTGAAAGAAACAAATTTGGAGCCACATTTGAGAATATTTTGAAATTACTTATGAACTTTTTACTCTCCAAAATTAAAATATTCGTTTGAAATGCCCTCACCCTCTTCATAATATCATTTTAATTTGCAACATTCACAGGGGAGATTAATGTAATATTCGTATGTCCGTCCATTAATCTTTCGTCCAACCATTACATGGTTCTTAACAAACTTTTGTTTAATTGTAACTTTTTCCTTCGTAAATTTTTGTCCACTATTTTTTCATGCGACTCCTTTTGGTACTATGTATATGTAACTGCGTTCTGTGTGTATGTATTTTGTCATGCCTGATTCGGTCCAGATTTTTTCTTGTAATATTTGGAGCTCCGCCAAACAATTATTACAAAACTAAATTCACAAACGGAAAGATGGACTTTTACTACATTTCAGGAATCACAAAATCAATTGCAGGTTTTGCTTTAAAATGTGTAACTTCCTTTGTATCAATTCTTCAACTTCATGGCTCTTCACGCTGTTCTTTTTTAGGTAGTGTGTAAATACCAACATGCGTATCTTCAATGGCTCATTTTCTTTATATTCAATGTAATATCTTATAATGTATTCGATACGTTCTTGATGCATTACATACCTTTGAGCAAAAGTAGTTTTGTGAGTGTTTTGGTGTTTCTTTTTTATTATTTAGGATACTATTGATGCTTGGTCTACAATGTGCTGTATGCCCGAAATCAATTCATCACAATCGAGCAAAATGGATATTTGACCACTTTTTCTAAAGTTCAAAATTATCTGGTCAATTTTTTCTGATGAAATAAAATGCCCTAGACTTGCTCCATTGGACTGTTAGTCTACCACGACCGGAAAACCAATAGATATATGGAACCAATATTCTGAGGACTGAAAAATCTATGAAAGAAATTTACTTTTAGACGAAAATGCTAAGAACTAACACCACTGAACTAATGTGTGTTAGAGAAATAATTTTGGACGAAGTTTGAATTAACTGACCTTTGAAATATTGAACGAAACATTTACACGAACGTTCCCCAAAGCGCATGCTAGTTACAAATACAAACTCAAATTTTCGTGGGTGTTGCTCACCAAAATTTGTTTAAGAATTTAATTTCCGCACACTATGTAGTTATAACTGAACGTAAACTGATCGCTGATTGTTCTTTAATGTAATAGTTGTATACAAAACGAGGACAAAAAATCAATATTTGGCGTACAAATTGAATCTTTCAGAACGAGACGACGATGGGATCCGACACTATAATATTGAAACGAGTTTGTCAAAGACTTTCAAGTCAATAAATAGTATGTGAAAGTAGTTTTTGAGTACTGAAATATTTACCTGTCTGTACTTGGCGCGACAGCCCGCGTATGGGCTATGGCCTACAAGCAGCGTCCCGGCCTCGCGGTAATGGGGTAAGAGGGTACGTGTGGTTAGCACGAATATATCCCCACGCCGTATTCTGGTCTTCACAACCTGGGAAGTGAGTTTTCTTATCGTCACACAACAACATACTGAGACATTGCAAGGAAAACGCACACTATAATCTTGCCCGACAGGGAATCGAACTCGGGATGGCGTCATGGAAAGCGAGCGCGTTTAATGAGCTGAAATACGAGGGCGAAATATTTACCTTACTCGTCCAAAATTAGCATAGAAATAAAATGCCAAGTTCTAATTCTAAAATACTTACAAGGATACTGCTCATAGAATCATTCACTATACCCAAGCAAGCAGCCATGTTGATTCCTATCGCTCCAGTATTTGTTTAGTTGGTTGTTTATTTGGTTGTGCATTTGACATGAGTTACACTTGACATGAATATTTAGATACATGTTTTAAACAAATCCATATTTTTAAAGCCAAAGTGCAATTCGTCACGTCTCTGTGAAATTCTCTTTCTTTAAAGGCCTCGTTTATATACTACGAATATATTGGTTGTGTGTGAGAGCCGCAAAAGGTATTTATACTATTTAAATAATATAGGAGACGATGCACCGAAGTTACATTTTGAAAAAAAGTAAATTAACTGAAAAATAGGAAATGGTGTATTTGATGTTAATCATCACATAATAATATCAAAGTCAATAAGCTTTCCACAGTAAACTATCAGTTTTGTTTTATTTATCAGGTGATACCAAAAATACTCTATGAAAATGAATACTTGCAAAGGGAAACACCTTCATAAGGCTAGAAATGGATGGAGTATAAATTTAATTAATTACATTATGCAAACAGCAAGTGCCTATTACTAGCTTACTTAATACTTTCCAAGTCGAAAGTAATAATCTCTACAAAATAACAAAATAATACTTCTGATGACATGTTTAATTTATGCGTGAATTACATTCAAGATCGTAGGCGGTGATGTTTCGTGGCTTCTAAGTATTACTTTAATTTTAATAGCCTGTTTTTGTCTTACCAACTCAATTCTTCCACTTTTTCTCTTCATAATCCTGATTGAAAACTGATTTTAAAGGTATCCCAAATTCTACCGGAATCTCCAATTGATCTTATTATTTCAAATGCCCATCCATTCTACGTTATACTGTATGTATACTTTGAAACTTAACTACACGTAAGAAATAAATATTTATTGCCACTCTTATCATCCTTACGTTAATGTAAGTAGACACAAATAACAGAATAATGAATAAATAATTCCATTTTTAATTAAATTATTTTATTTTCAAAATCCACCCCAACAACATCCGAAGAGAAAATAACATCCATAAGAAGTCCAAATGAACTTTGATATTACGGTAACATTGTAGAAATCAAACATTATACCCCACTATCATTCCAAGTGAAGTGCATTTTGTTGTAAGTACAACTTTGCCTTCCCGTGAATTCCGTATTCTGAAGAAGCAAACACAAATTGTGCATATGGCCGGTCATTTTGGAAGCCAACAATGCACTCTATTAGAATTTAAATAGACTTCCACAGCTCTCGGGCCGTTTTCTGAGAGTGCACTCACCTTACGGTGTTTCCTAGTTAAACGAAAACAGCCTTTGCCACTGGCAATTCGGTTTCTTGGTCTGCAGATTGAGATGGGCTTTGCGAGTTCGCAGCAATCCCATGGAATGGACAACTTTCGTAACGTCTAATTTCAAAAAGCGCGTTACTACTGGTCCATTAGCTTCTCGGGTTTTCGTACTCTAATCCTGTGTACAGTAATTTTTAAAGAAAGCTGGGCTACATATTAATTAAACTATTAATGATTGTGGCATTGTAAGAATGTGTAGATGTGGTTTTAGTAAAAGAATTGGATCGCAGTTTTTTCCAACAGTAAAAATTTCATTTTTTAAGTCTTAGATAAAACGTACTGAACGGCGTGAAACAGTATTTTGGGATTGTGTCAATTTTCCGTAAAGAACGTTATACGGAATATGTTGTACTTCTCTCTTATCAGTTTTCTACCGTTTTTCATTTTAAACGATGTAATCATCTGGTTATTATTACAATCTAAGGTAGACGTTACCAATAACACCGGAAAATACGTACTAATTTGCAGAACCAATCGTTTTTAATGTATTAGAATTCAAATAAAAAATATCGCAAGCATACGTATTCTCGAAGTTTGAAATTCAAGATTTACCATATTTGTAGTATCATATTTTCCACTCTTCCCTCACGTCTTTGGAAATAAATAAATCAAGCATATGTGTGCGTGCCGCAAATACTCTGATATTTTGTTCAAGATATCACAATTTCCTATTGCTCCAATATTTCATTTATATAGATTGTATGTCATCGTTCGCTTACTCACGGGTGACGGACTGTTTTCCGGAACTCCATTACAATTAAGTGCATTTCATTAACAGAATGGAACGAAGCAGACGTTACAGCCATATGGATCAATGGCTGCTAATGCACCTACTTAATCAAATGAATTTTTTTTAATATGGTACACGAAATTGAACAACCGTTATGCGCCAGTTGTCTCAAGTAGTTTATACACAGAATATGATTGTGCTACGGCAAACATTATGTACCTTATTTTATACGGAATTCATTTGCTCCATCAGATTATCAGTTATAACCTCGTAAATCGAACATTTAATTTGGCAGTTTGGTCTCGTTTTCCTAGAAAGTAACACGTTATCTGAATGTATTCTATATAATTTTAATTTAAGAATGACGTTAAAATCAATTGCTTTAATTCTTCTTACCGTACTTCTCACGGATGTACTTTCAAATCCCCTCAAAAGATCATTGCTACAACCTGTAGAATCAGATCGACTGTTCGGCCAGAAATTGAACGTTTTGCTGGATTTTTCGGTTTTGCAAGCTCACCCACTAGCGGTGGAAGTGGGTGAAATTCATACATATCGTTTCAGCCTTTATCAACCGGCTATCCCCAAACTTCTACTGAACGTGAACAACAAACTTAAGAAGAAAGATCTTTTGTCACAACCAAGGGCTAGTGTCATTATAGCTCTTTTAAATTCTTCCAATATTGACTCACTCCTTTTTGTTTTACGTGAAATACGTGCGACTTGGATTTGGAACTCTGCAGCTAAAATCGTCGTCATCTTTTCTCCAGGAACTCCTCGCTTCAACTTGTCAAACGTTGGACATCTTGCCGAAATTGATGTTTTAAGTGTGACATTGGTTTCATGGAACTCCACATCAAATGAGATATCAGTAAATGCTATAGCTGTAGATGTGCCGCGTAATATTTTGATAGCAGCACATCATTGTTCATTAACATCTTCAACATCCACGACAGCTTTACGTTCTGTCACATCCCACATCATACAGTTCATGAGGAAAGAAGTTCGCGAATTGGAAGATGCAACTTGCGCCGAGACATTACCTGCTTCTTTGGGAAGGAGTCCGTCAAACGATTCCTTTAGTAATGTTCTTGATGACCTCTCACAAGGTCGCGTTCATCTTTACGGTGTTGGTACATTTCCAAGAGAAGACTGCCACGAAGATATTCATTTCCTTACACCACACTTAATTGAAGATTTTACTGCAATAGTAAAAAAGGCTCAAAAAGTCCCCTTTTTACTACGCCTTCTCGATGTTTTTGACTTCGCTACATGGGGATTAATTTTAATGTGTGTAATTTTCATGACCATATTTCAAGTTCAATTACAATTAATTGACTCCGGAAGTGTTTCCATCACCCTAGTTTCTAATGCCACTTTTTCCACTCTGCGCACTTTCCTCACGGGTCAATTTGAAATGCAACGCTTTTCTCTACTACGGCTTGTATTATCGTCTATGATTCTGGTGATTCTCAGTGCCATATCAGGTTTTATAACAAGTCATGTGATGATACTTAAATTTTTCAAAAATATAGAAACACTGGAAGACCTGAACAAAGCAATGAATACTGTTTATGTAGTGACTAAATCTGCAGGCCAAACGATTTCAATGCCTGATTCGTCTGATATAAGGTTCCATCTTCTTAAAAAATTAATAATACTGGATACTCAGGACGATATGTTTCGAAAACTAGGGTCAATTGTCAATGGAGAAAGAAGCACGGTACTGATGCCGCATGTTCTTTCACAAATGCTTGTTCTTGAACCATTATTCAGACATGATGGATTACCACTTCTTCATATCGTGAGAGAACCAGTTTTCAGCCCAGCACTGATTTCTTGCATTACCCGAAGAGGACATCCTCTGATTCCAAAACTTGAATCAATTGTGAATATAGTTCGAGAGATGGGATTGCTTAGAAAAATCCAAAGAGACGAAATACATAAAAGAAAATTGCGGGTGAGATATTCTCGCCAAATAAGTTCGCAAAAATTTGAGGATCCCACACCCCTCTCCCTTGAAAAGATGGACGGAATTTTTTTCTCTGTGGGAATATCTTTATCAATGTGTGTTTACATATTTCTGATTGAATTATTATGTAAATTCATTAGGTCTTAATTTTTAATATTCTTCATTTAGTAAACATATACTTTTATTATTGTTATTTTACCTTTAATTAATAACGATGAGGCTTTATTTACAATATAACCCTCTTCAGTAAAATATTCAGTATAACTTGAATCTTGATAATCACGTCGACATAAAATAATATTTTAAATAATTGTATTATTTTTGCAAACTGATGAGAGAATTATATGAAATAATATTTCGGAAAACAAATATAATTTGGCACGTTTCAGGATTTTAATTCGTCTAAAATCATAATACTCAAAATGATGATTTAGATTATTAATATAAATTGATTGATTTTGTAGAAGTTCTTAGAAGTTCTACAAAATCAGGTAGTGTTAATAGAATAACTTTAAAAAAATGCGAATATAATTATAAAATTATTTATTATTTCATATAATTCATTCATTTAATAAGAAATTCCGCAATCTTTGTGCTGCACTCACAAATAAGATTAAAATATTGTAAATCTTTTACTGCAATAATAAATTTGAAGAAAGAAACATCTTAAAGAAATAATATGTTTAAAGTCTCTACAATACTAATCTGCACTTTGCCGGTTACATTAGCCACAATATTCAAGTTGGGATAACTTTTACGAAATCTAAAGAAAATCAGTAACATTTTAAAAAATCTTACAAATGTTTGGAATTTATTTCTATTTTTCTTTCATGTTCACTAGGTTCAACTTAATGGCTACGATACAAACACATTAAATTATCACATAAAAGAAACGGATAGTGTTAAATATTTAATCTCGGTGAATAACATGAGTGGTCGACTTTTCCTGAAAACGAGATAAGTACTATGCTTTTGATAAAAAAATTGACTATTGGATTCCCTTAATTATAGTTACCATTGTTGTAAAATTAGTTAAGTCCAGTTCCTTTTGATTGCGGAGTAATGGGAGCAAGTATATTTACTATCATAACGTAAATGTTATAACATATACCGTAACACGGTAGGTCGAATTGTCTATTCACTCTTTAACAAAGATTTCAAATCATTGGTTAATATCAAACAAGTTGAGTAGACTGCATATTCGCGTTGGAAGTTTAGTTCAAATTTTCAAAGTTTGACAAGGAATGATGTTGCCCTGTAAGATTAAAATCCCATCACTAATTAGCTCATTCACAGAGTTTAAAGTAAAATTAAGAAATCATACATTGTTTTCCAACAACAATGTGAACCAACAACCTTGATGATTTCCTGACTCATTCAATATTCATTAAATTGAACGTATACAAAAAGTTGAAAAATGTTATCTTGAATATGAAAATATTATTACATCAAAGACAATGAGATGATATCAAGGACAATAGAGATAATTTTAATAACGATATGTACTGTACTGATGAATATTTCTGAAGTGATGAAATGCATTGTGACTATTGAGTTCTTAAGAGTAATTAAGACTGTGTATATGAATATGAATGGAATGAAAAAGAAGCACGTTTCGATTTTAGATAATTTTGTTAGACATGTCAGGAGGTCATCATTATTTGTTGTTTACCGCATGCGCGATAGAAACATGATGATAGGTACTGTAGGTCAGATTATTTCAATAATGAACAATTAGCTAGCAACGAGGTTTAAAGTTGATGCTTCTCGACATATCAGAGACTCCTGATACAACTCAATCAATAAGGAGAAAAAAGAAAGAATTCAATTCTGGAGAAAGATCGCGTGTAAGTAACATATTCAAAATAAATATCTTTCTTATATAAACTTATAAGATGGTATTTCAAAAAGTATGAAACTACATTTCTTTTTTAATTTATTTATACAAATGATGAAATCATTAGTCTATAGTCTCTTGTTCGAATTCTTTGTGTAACGGTTTATTGATAACTAAGCTGCGTATTTTGCATATTTGCCGATTTTTATCCTTCAATTAAAATTGCAGTATTTTAGGTTACTTATTCACTTTGAGGCATTAGCAGTATTATTTTTTAATACACCTAATGCTTCAAAATGAATAAGTAACCTAAAACATTCGCAGCTTATTGATGACATACCAGGGGACGTTTGAAATTATTAGAGAAATTGATTTTGTAGTATTTGCAGTTTTCTTTGGTTGTTTTTTTCTGCATTTAATCAGATTGATCAGATGTATAGTATCAAGAGTCTTATTATTGATATATATATATATATATATATATATATATATATTTGTAATGCTGGATTGTATGGTAATGAGCCTGATCTACGCATTAATGGCTTTCATTGTATTAGCTTGATTCTAACTTGAGTAATTTTGGCGTCTATATGCTGCTTCCAATTGAATTTTATGTCTATATTTAGTCCTAGGTATCGGATTCGTTTATTAGGAGGGAGATAGTTGATTATTGTATTGTTTAGTATTAGCAATCGCGGGGAGGAGTGTGTTCGGAGTGTCAAGATCTTGGCAACCGTTTTGGATGTATTAAATTGAATTTTGTGTTTTGAAGCCCAGCTATCAGTTATGTTAAGTGGTAATGGGAGGTAAGGGATAATCAACCACTATAATTATTCCTTATCTCCCATTACCATTATGCATTACTACAAGATATCTGCTACCGCCACGGAATTTAATTAGGTTAAGGCATAATTGAACTTTGATGTTGCAATCAGTAAGTGAAGGACCGGAGTTATGGAAGGCTGTATCGTCAGCAAACTGTGCAATGTGAATGTCTTTTAGTTTGGTAATGTCTACAACATAAATTAAATAAAATAAATAGGTGATAAGGGTGATCCATAATGGTTATCCTGCTATGATGTCTTGGATTGTAATGGTGGTTGTTTACATTTACTGGGAAGGTGCTATTACTGATGAAACTTTGAATGATTGATTGGATATAATGCGGTGTGCCTATTTTCTGTACGGTATTTTTTTCAATGAAAGATAAAGATGTTCGGTAACGCGGAGGAGTTGGTGTAGTGTGGAATTTTTTTTAGTGAATCCACATTGTCTCCTTGGAATGGCTTGAGTTTCTTGTAATTGTTTTTTAAGACATTTATGAAATATTTTTTTTAATATTTTGGGTGTGGGTAACTTATGGGGGTAGCTATTAGTATTTGCATGACTTTTATTGGGTTTGGCAATGGGGATAACTATGGCATGCTTCTAATATTGAGGAAAGTAACCTATTCTGAGGCAAGAATTTTAAATATTAATTAAATATCCTATTGCATGGGGAGGTAGATTTTTCACTATTGTATTATTTATGTTATCGTGATCGGAAGTTTTCCTGGAGGGTAGATTTTTAATTATTTTGTTAATTTCGGCTGGGTTGGTGAAATGGATGTTGTGGTACTGGCCGTAGAATGTCCCTTTATTGCTTTTATTTTTTTGTGTTCAAAGTGTGGTTTTGAGACATTTGTTATAAATGTTAAAAAGTAGAATGCCAACTCTTTGGATTTTTTAATGAATGTGCACGCCTGAGTACGTGTTGAGGTGTTAATTGATGGCATTGTGCTTTTCTTTTTCAGTATTTTGTTGGTGAATTGACATAACGAGTTGTTGTTTGTGTGAAATGAAGTTATTATTACAGAGTTGTGATTCAGTTACACATGCTATGCCTATCTGGTGACCAAGAAATGAATACATTCTTTTTTATGTGTTTGAACTCCAATTCATGATAATTAAATTATTATTGGTTTACTTTGGCATGATTATTACTCAAATATTGTGTAGATAAATTTTGAATAGTTGAGCTTAAAGATGGTATTAGCGAGTTAGTGAAATTTATTATATAAGAGGTGATAGAATTTATTATTTTGTTGATATTTTTGCTAGAATTATTGTTTGAGAGAGAAGTTGGAATTTGGGATGGTTTGAGTTTCTGGTAAATTTGAAAAAGTTGCATGACAAAAATTTGGAGATGAGGTAGATTGTTGGTAGAATGCATTTCTGCTGTTTTTAAACTGGTCACTATTTTGCTCAATGATTTTTCAATTATAGGGACAGAATTCGTTTCAGATCTCAGCTTTGTGGCTGCCATTGCAATTAACACAAACCAATTATCGAATTTTTGCGGACACATCACTAAATAATTATTTCCAGAACAGTATGCACAGTTTATGATATGATTAGAGTTGTTAATGAAATTACATAAAGCCAATACCACAAAAACAGTATCAGTCAGTAATAATGTTTGCAATTTTAGTTTCCAAACTTCAGCCACTTCGGTTATTGAATCTATATCAACTTAATGACGTTCTTAACTATGAAAATGAGAATATCTCCTTAGTTACACACTATTATGATGTCAATACTGATGAAACAAGCACTCCAACGCAAGAAAGAAACCCCATTGACATCGTGTTTCAACAAATCTAAAAGGCCCCGAACGAACGTAGGCTCCCAACTGTCGCGCCCCGTTCTGAGCCTGGAACGACATCTGAAGACAATACCTAACCACCCATCAACAGCATGTTAACAACATTGGCAGTGTCAAAGTAGTTTAACTACGCATAACGACGGTGTCGATACCGATGAATCTAGCACAGAAGCGCAAGAAAGAAAAAACCCTGACATCGTTTTTCAGAGCGAGGGAGTAGCGAGATCTAGCAAGCCCCGACCGTACGTACCTCCCATCTGTCGCGCGGCGTTCTGAGCCTGGGACGTCGGGCGTTATCAATTGAGGGGCGGCGCGCGGGCGGCGAGACGCGGAGCGGGCGGGGCGGGGAGGGACGGGGCCGGAACGGGGCGACGCCAGCGCTCGCAAGGCGCAAATCCCACAGGCTCTTGGCCCGAAGATTAAAACCGATCGTGTCAACGAGCATGATGAATGTTATATTTCACAACGAAAATTACTCAAAACGTTTCGAATGCCGGGACGGTGGCGCGGGGGCGGCGGCGAGAGAGCGCGCGTTCGCTTTGTCTGCTGTCTGCTTGGACGCGCGGACGGGCGCGTGTTTTTTGCAGGCGAGATGGGACGCGGGCGAGCGCGCGCCGCCGCCGCCTGCGCGACACACTCGGGATCAGGTGAAGCGGAGGATTTCCCACGTCGAAGCCCGCGAAGCGAAGCAGCGCGCCGCGCCTCGCCGTCTCTCGCAGCGAGCTGCTCTTGCCGTCGCCTCCTGCTGCCGCCGTCGCCGTTGCCGTGCTGCCGTTTTTTTCGCTGCTCTCTGTTTCTCTCTGCAAGGTTTCGTCTGTGTAGACTCCTTGTCCACGATGCTCCTGCTGCCCTTTCACCGCTCTGACTCGTCCTTGCATTGCGCATCATCGCCACGATTGCTGTTTATTTGGTCGTGTTCGCCGTCCTTGTTGACCGTGCCATACCGTCTCTTCTGTAATAACTGTTGTCGCTCTTGTAATTCCTTCCACTCCCCTCGCGTTGCTCTGACTGCCCGGTATCCGCTGACTGTTCGCTGCCACAGCGACTGCCTACTGTCATGGTCTTCGCCATCTGATTGCATTTCCTACTCCTTGCTCTCTTGCCACCACATACCGTCGTTTCTGCCTCAACAGCAACCTCCTGTGCCGTTTCCCACCGTTATGCCTTCCCAAGCAAATGCTCACTAGACAATCTTATGTCTCCTGTTCTCGTCCTCCTCGCCGCTACCGATCTACGCACTCACCCTCCTTCGTTTTACCACCGATCACTGTTTCCTCTGCGAACTCTCCGTTTTCCTGCTGAGGTTCTCACCCCCCTTGCTTCCCTTCTCACAGGTCTGCTACCATCTACTATCAATCTGACTCCCACTGTAGACCTAAACTTCGGCTCCATTCGTCGTTTATTTCTCCGCTGGGCCTAAGTTTCTTCTGTAGCATTCCACTGGCGTCACTATCTTCACGGCGCGTCCAATCTCAGATACTTCCAATGTATCTTTCGTCATTCATACCGCCATCTTATACCCGCCTTCACTATTATTTTTACTGTCATTCGAACTGGCATTCGTCCGTTCTTTTGTCACCGCCTTCACTTCCGTTCCAAATTTCACTGCACCGTTAACCAAACCACCATTCCCGTCTCTTTCCCAGTCTTCATTTTTACCATTTATCCCTTCGCCTGCCTGGTCTGTAGCCAACTTTCCTTGAGACGCTACTCCGACACCAGCACTGCTCTTCGTGCTATTGTCCCTGTCACCAGATTTGTCACAGGCCCATTTTTACCTTACCACTCTTCCGCATCTTCTCATGCAATGGTAGCATGTTCGGCCGTGAGGGAGTTCGTTATCTGAGTTTACCTGAAACGTAACTGTGCAAACCATGGGCGAATGATTGAGTAATCAATTATGGTAGTTCACGTAGAGATATAAAGTAGGTATAGTTAAAAGGTTTTAAGTTTGATCGTACTTAAGACAAAAAATGGATATTTACAACTGTATAATGCCATATTTTGGATGAGCACGAGAGTAATTTGTCCACGGTTGGTCATATTGGTATTAGACTAGGTGAGTTCTATTCTTGATATCCGAGACACATTACTCATACTCGCAACCCATCAACGTCCCACTTGTCTCGTATCATCGTTTTTCTCGCCCATTTTCCTTCTATTCCTTTCGACTCCACTAACCATGCAATTAAGGATGCTGCCGTAGTTGTGATAATACTTGGTAAGGACACCCCAATTCAAGTATTTACTATGACGCCTGGCTTGCAACAGCTTAACAAATGAAATTGGGATGATATCTAAATATAATTTTGCTTGACTGGTTCACAATCTATAAGCCATTATTTTTATCAGATTTTTACAGCGTGCATTCACATTTCCAATATCATATTTCCAGTTCTCATTTTGAATCATGTATTCAAATGTTTTAAAAACCAAATCTCACTCTCATGCTCAATTAAATAAAGGAAAAAAGTAAATTTCTTTGTTTGATAACAATCCCATGGAAATCAAAAATAATGTGCGAATGCTTAATGTGTTAAGGTGATTGTAACAATCTCTTTCTTACAAATAGTATGGTTATGGGGTATCAATACCGTTGTTAGATTTACCAGTTTCGATACAATATTACTAGTAGCAATATGCACTAAAATTGAGCTATCTTACTCCATAGCAGAAGAAGCGTAATATTACATCTCAAATTCTCCTTCCTTCTATTACTGTCATCTGTCCATCTCACAGACGAACACTGATTCCCTGCAGGGTTGTCCCATATTTGACCCAGAGAATATTCCATTTGGAGATTTCGTGATATACTGTGAGATACTTCTATTGAGAGACGAAGAATAGAGACCTTAAGTTATCTTCCAAAGTAGACATAATACTTTGCAGTGTTAACCAGGCATTTTCAGGATTTATTTTGCTTATCTTCAGTGTTTTGAACAGATAAAAAGAAACCTACATCAATTACTCTGTAAGTTTTATTCCATACGTCTTAATAATATGTTGTTAATGAACTCTAATTCCTTCGTAATATTATTTTACAAGATAAAAACATAAATCTTATCTATACTGTAGCATCAAAGTTAGAAAACAAATGTGCAAAAAACAGAAATTTAGAAAATACCGTGAAAAAAGACTTTGTAGAATCTTTAAATACATAAAATAGAAAATAATTTAACCAAGCCAACTGGAACAAATAAACTCAAAATATTTTAAAGACATGCAAACACGATGTTTGGTAATGAAATGCATCATGTCAACTGGGAGGAAATGAATGAGAGTTGCCAAGTTGTAGTGGGGAAAAGGGGAGGAGAATATTTAACAAAAATCTCCAGATCTGATGACACTTTGACTTTCGTTTGTTCATTTATACAATATACGAGGTAGTTTTAATGTTTCGATATTTATATTTTTTAAATGTAACTTTCATCTTTTGATTGTGAGGTTCACGAGTTTGGGTCAAGAATCATCGAACATTATTTTCATCTTTTTTTTCATAACACAAAAAATATAATAATATCTATAACTTCTGCATCAAACCGGTACGCGTTTTGGGTTAAATGAGAAGCCAAAGATAAATGTTCAAGATTGGGTTTCCATGTTCTCCCTTTTCCTCTATTCCACGTTGTAAATTTTCTGCCTATCGTAGATCACATATGCTGTATTGCAAACTTAACATTCTAAGAAATGAACTTCATTATCCCTCCAGTTTCAGAATTAAATACTTGCTGAGAGTAACAAATTTCAGTTTGTGAATATTTCTGTAATCTCGAAATACGTTCGAAAGTCAAGAGGGAGGCCGATGGAGAAATTTGGACACTCGTTCCTTTGAAGAGATGTGGTTAAACCGGTATGAACTTTTGGTGATAGAACTTTTATTTCAAAATATTATCAGTTAGTAATTCATATTTACATCGATTTACAAAAATATGTTGCGGTATTATATAAAACAAGCATTTCTTTGCCACTCAGCTATCACTCCTGTAATCCCGCCACAAAAACCGGCCTTACTCCACCGCTTGCCCCGTGTATCCAGTTCTCCGTCCCGCCGCAGCTACACCCAGACTCCGCATCCACCCCGCGCCTGGGGCAGCTGGAGGAAGTGCGTTATTGGATGTATGATTAATATTTGACAGGCGCCCGCTCGAAGGGTGCAGATGCGGGCGGCGGCGGCGGGGACGGGCAATTCGCGCCCGTCACACAGCTCAGACGCGCGGCGTCGCGATGCGTCCTACACACACACACACACACACGCACACACACACACACACACACACACACGCACATAGCGCCGGGCTCTGGCGCCGCTCGCTCGCAGCGTTTGTTTCGTTCAATTAATCATAAAGGGAAAGCCGACCCTATCACACGGTGGCGGATCATCACTTGGGGCAGGCACAATGATGTATACGTTCAGAAATAAATTGAACCCGACTCGTCCCGAAGGAAACACTAAATCCACGCAACGCGCCATGAAAAACAAAACAATATCTACATGCGTAAAACCTTTCAAAAAACACGCGAACGCGACGCGAGAAGGGTAATCCAGTAAGTGATGAACAGCGAACGAAGCCGCCGTGAGCGGCGGCGGCGGCGGGCAGTGGGAGGCCCTGGCGGAGGAGGAGGTGGGAGCGGTTGGGTGGGCGTTGGTGGTCGTGGTGGAAACGGTGGTGACGGTGGGGAGAACAGGTGGGGGAGGTAGCGGCAGGTTGTGGGGTCGGAAGGAGGCAGAGGGCGGAGAGTGGTGGGTGGCGGCGGAGGGCGTGGAGGGCGTGGTAGGCGGAGAACGGCAGAGGGAGGCGGAGGAGGGTAGCGGAAGGCGGCGTAGTACGACAGTGAGCGGTGTAGGGCCAGAGGCAGAGAACGGTGAGAGCAGCGGAGGGCGGCGAAAAGTGGTGATGGCACGCGGCGGACGGCGAAGGACGGCGGAGGGCGGCGGAGGGCGGTGAAGGGCGGCGGCGAAGGGCGGCGGAGTACGACAGTGGGCGGGTTAGGGCAGTTTAGGTTGGCAGAGGACGGTGAGAGCAGCGGAGGGCAGTGAAAAGCGGTGATGGCAGACGGAGAACGAAGGACGGCGGCGGAGGGCGGTGGAAAGAGGCAAATAGCGATGGTGGGCGCTGGAGGCCGGAGGCGGCTGGTGGTGGGAGGCGGGCGGTGGGCGGCGGGCAGCGAACGGCAGCGGCGGTGGGCGGCGGGCGGCAGCGGGACCCCCCACCTGCCCATCCCCGGCGGCCGGCCTTCAAAAAGCTGTCACACAATTTTAGCGCGCGGCCACTCTCCGCCGCCCCCGCCGCCCGCGCGCCGCCGCCTGCCGCGCTCCGGAAGATCAATTGATGTATCGCTGGATACTGCGCGTCGCCGCTGCTCCTGCCGCCCCGACGCCTCGCGCGATGCGGCTGAAGGCGCGGAATCCGCGTCGTGAGCACTCATTGCGCAGCAGGGGAGTGCCGAGGAATGGATCTGGGTCAACTTGACGCTGCTGGGGAAATAGGCGTGGTCCCTCTGCTCGTCGTATGAGATATTAGATATGACGTCTGTTTGAATCAATTATGTTTGTCCGTATTGATATGGAGTATGTGTAAGGAGTAGTGTCTTGGTTGGAGAGGTACGAGTACAAAACAAGATATATAGATGCACCATAGAAACGCATATAAGATTTCACATACCGTAGAATGTGGAGTTAATGTTCGTGTCACCCACTGTCACCAACTGATCTTTATGAAGTTGAATGAGTATAAAGTACTAGGAGAACGTATTATGATAAATCATATTGTGTATGATAATAATAATAATAATAATAATAATAATAATAATAATAGTTGCAATAAACTTTTTGCAGTTTTTAAAAATTGAAGGTTATAATAAAAATTCAAACTGCGAAACTTCTGTAAGTGTACTTGCACTATTGAAGAAATGTGGAGTTATTTTAGAGAAAATATCGAAAATGTCCTACGAACTTCACGTAAAATAAATTCAAAAATTAAAAAGATTCAGTTCTAATATGATTAGCCGTGACATCGCCCACGTCCATTGAAGAATATTTATTTGGAAGAAAATCATGTGTATTGTTTAATCGCTAGAGACGGAGGGACATACGAAGGTTAAAAAATATTTTTCGGCATGATAAACCCCCAAAACGCGTGGTTTGACTACAATGTGTCTCATAATAAGCATTGTACGTAAACTACCAGACCCTGCAGGGAAGTCTGTAATCCGAACAAATCAAAACAAATGGTGTTTTGAGGGAAAGTTTTGAGATTTTTTCACTCCTGTTCCAGTGCTCTACGTCACAGTAAAAATTCGTTTTTGTTAATTTTAAAAGAATATTTTTTCTTTTAAATTTGTAGCTGAGAAAATATAAAAAATGTTTTAAGTATACAACATTTTAATATTTTTCAATTAGAAAATTCAATGTTAAGTTGATTAAATTTTTTTATCTCGTTTTGTCTTTAGAGAGGTAGGGTGGTGGTAGGGTGTCTAAGACAGCTTTCAAAAATATATTGTATGTTTATATTAGAGTCATAGCTTAACTATTCATACATGTGCTTGTATAGACCTTTTCACCATCTTATTCGGGGTACTGTTTCATGTACTTCAAATGTTCATGTTACAAATGATATTTGCTCCTGATTGGTAGACAACTCGCCATGCACTAGTGTATGGCGGGTTCACGAAATTTTCTGCGTCAAACCGTACAAACTATAGCTTAACTATTACACAGATTAGAGTACTTGTGCCAATGGAAAGTGCTGATTTACTTGAACAATTCTATTATCATAACTCCTTAACTTTTAGCTTTG
>JAHLJT010007411.1:0-39790 GCA_031308135.1 Acheta domesticus
TTGGATAGGCACGGTGCGCACTCACACTGGCGAGAAACCTTTTCAGTGTTCGATCTGTGAGAAGACGTTCACTGATAAGGGAGTCTTGAATAGACACATGCGCACCCACAGTGGCGAGAAACCTTTCCAGTGTTCGATCTGTGAGATGACATTCGCTCGAAAATCACATTTGGTTTGGCACGTGCGCACCCACACTGGCGAGAAACCTTTCCAGTGTTCGATCTGTGAGAAGACGTTCGCTCACAAATCAAGTTTGGAGACGCACATGCTCACCCACACGGGCGAGAAACCTTTCCAGTGTTCGATCTGTGAGAAGAGTTTTACTGAGAAGGAAATTTGAGTAAACACATGCGCACTCACACTGGCGAGAAACCTTTCCAGTGTTCGACCTGTGAGAAGAGTTTCACTGAGAAAAGAAAACGTGCGTGAACACATGCGCACCCACACTGGCGAGAAACCTTTCCAGTGTTCGATCTGTGAGAAGACATTCGCTCACAAATCAAGTTTGGAGACGCACATGCTCACCCACACTGGCGAGAAACCTTTTCAGTGTTCGATCTGCGAGAAGACGTTCACTGATAAGGGACCCTTGAATAGACACATGCGCACCCACACTGGCGAGAAACCGTTCCAGTGTTCGATCTGTGAGATGACGTTCGCTCAAAAATCACATTTGGATAGGCACGTGCGCACCCACACTGGCGAGAAACCTTCCAGTGTTTGATCTGTGAGATGACGTTCGCTCAAAAATCACATTTGAATAGGCACGTGCTCACCCACACTGGCGAGAAACCGTTCCAGTGTTCGATCTGTGAGATGACGTTCGCTCAAAATTCACATTTGGATAGGCACGTGCGCACCCACACTGGCGAGAAACCTCTGTAGTGTTTGAGCAGTGAGGAGACCTTTATTCGGAGGCGGGCGTTGCGTTTGCACATGCTCGTCCACGCTGTTGATAAACAATTACGTTTTCTATCTTAGAAAACGCAGTAAGAAGGTCCATTGGATTCTTTACATGCCCACTCAGACTGACTTTCCAGTGTTGACCTGTGAAAAAAGAAATTAATATAATACTTCAGAAAGAAAAATTAAGCGAGAAATAAAAATGCACTAAGTTTGACTGCTCTTTTATATCTTGCTTAGTTTTTCGGTCTGAGCAATTATATATTCATTTCTTTTGTAAATAAACAATTTACATGTTTCTGGAGTGTTTCTATGCTTCTATAATGCAAATTTTTGTCTAGAAATCAATTTTTGATACCAACTTTTGAATGCTTATAGCGGCTCAACCATTCGGAATATCCACGTACTTTATTAGAGAAAATATGCTTAGAATTGTCGTAAGAGCTTATTTTCCAAGTTTCGACGTTTCCTCCCCGGACACTCTGTATGTAAGCAAGTGTACAAATTTAATTTTTTTCTTGTATTTGTCAGTTGCAAAGCATTCTTTCTTTGTACTAGTCAGTTACAAAACAGCAGCCGACGCCCGGCCGTTCGCAGAATTCACCGCCGCCGTCGCCCGGACTCTTATTCGCAGAACTTACTGTAACAAATCCGAATTGTACGCAATTTTGCATTTATTATAAATTTAACTGCGCAACACATTATAATTCCAAATTTTTAATAACTTGCATTTTCATGTGATCCATTTAATTAATCCAAACTTAACTCTCCTTGCAATAGAACAGGCGTCTTGATTGGCTCCCTTCAAAACTGGCGCGAATCCCGCATCGTGCTACAGCCGACGCGTTCTCGAATCTTCGGTCGCACAAAAGCAGTCACGCTGAGCACACCCCGTGCCTCTATACCCAACGTATAATCTATACGCCTGTGAAGTATCACAGTTTTTTGTAACTATTCAGTGTCCTACGAGAGTTATCACGAGTGCTACAACTATCAATACGTACTGTGCACCATCAATATCAAGTGTGTGAACTGCTGACTTGCTTGTCTTACACGTAATGTACATTACGAACACGTGTATAGAACCTTTAGTTTCATGTTCATTATTGAGCTTATATGACAAGAAGTTCAACGTTATTTTAGCCATGACAAATGGAACTATTACACAGGTGAACTATTGTGTAACTATGAGCTGCTCTCTTCAGTACAGTGTACATTGTTTCGGTACTAATTGCGACATGGGACTCACCGCTGCATTGCAGCTAATTACTTTGTGGCTCAATAACAATAGTGTAATTCTGCCTCGCATATTTGGTTCCTACAAGTCGTAGTGAAGTATTGGTTTCTACACTCGCTCTGCAGTGCTACGAGGCCAGTGCATCACCCGTGACTGCGTGATGCCCGCATGCTGCCAGCGCAGAGATGCACAAATTGGGGTCCCGTGACGTCACAGCCGTGGGCCTGCCACCACTCGCCAACTTCAGTGCGGGTGCACGCTTCATGTTCACAACATTGTACAAACACTTCGTAACCATTGTCATCTTACATTCATTTGAGCTCAATTAACAATTAAATCCTTGCAAGGTTTATGAAACAAGTCTGTACCTTACCTTTAAGTGTAATTAAATATGTTCATTCAAAGACTTCTAATCTCATTGTGATAATGACAGCCCCTGACATTAATTTCAGCGACGCAGGACTGGTGGCCTGTACCGTAAGTATTATTTTACCAGTGGTCCTCCATGCAGCAACCAGAGTATGTAGAAATTGGTGTAAATAATTACAACATACATGTACCTGGTCACAACACACTGATTCTACAGGACATTTAGTGTAATTAACTGGGAAATTCAACTCCACAAAGTTGAAAGTAATTTTGACAGCTATCCTCTTTGAATTACACGTGTGGTAGAAAGTTGAGAAAGAATTAGGCAAAAATTCATTCATATTCTAGAAATAATTAAAAAATGCATAATTTGGACGAATATTGGGCGAGTTATTTTAGTTTTTCTATACAAATACCGCTATATTATGTAGTATTTGTTTAAAAATAGAAGGTTTTTTTTATGAGGTGACACTTGTATTAAAATGGAGGATTTGAGAGGATAGTCCCCCAGGGGGATAGGTAAAAACTTAAGTAGCATGTGTTTGTGAAATAGAATTTATTTTCAATATATTTATTTTGTTAGCATCATGAACTTTACTAGATTTTTTATTTCTTAATTTATTAAGCTCCAGTTCTTAAATGTATGCAAATTGATTTCTAGATATAAGGAGATTTGGTGCTACTCATTGAAGTTTTTCGTGTGGTAGGAATGTAATTAGTGCAGACACTACACTAATTTCAAGTATGACTATAGTAGTGGTAATACTATTACATTTGTATAATTTCAACGATTATGTGAGTTGATTTTTTTCTTTCTATTAATATAATACTATCTTTAACACATGAAGTAGAATTTGCGTAAAAAATAGTTGATTTATTAGTATTAAAATGGGTGTTTGAGAGGCGAAAGTCCCCCGATAACAAAAGTATAAAAGTAGCATGTGTTAGTGAAATAGAATTTATTTTAAATATTTGTATTCACGGTGTTAACATGGACTTTACTATATCTCCACTAGTTTTTTAATGTTAAAATGCGGGGTTTGGGGGGGGGGAGCGACTGTCCCCAATAGTAAAATTTGAGGTAGTATGAGTTTGTGAAATTGAATTTTATTTTAAATAATTAAATTTATTGAGTTAACGTCAGGAAGTTTACAACACGCCACTAGTACGTATAAACAAGGATTCCGTTTGTGGAGTCGATTCCTGTGTAATGAACCGAATCATTGCATCGAAAGAACCGTGCTACCCTAAACCCTGGACACCGTGTAAGAGATATAGGTGTGTTAACTAGTGGCCTTTTGGATAAATTTTCTGAAGCCAGTTTGAGGCTAGTCCGTCACTTGTCCGTACAGTGCGCACGATCTGTTTGGGTATTCATGAAGGCGTCTTGCGCATTTAGTATTTTCTGGTGTTTTCGTTGCAAGCACTAAGTCTACAGGTCCTGTAGACTTCGTAGTTGCAAGAAAGGTATATCGGTCACTGAATACTCTGACAATCCATAGGACGCGTCACGATTAAAGACACTATAATAAATTAACATTAATTGCGAAAAATAATTTTATACGTTAATAGTTTCCGAGATTGTAAAGGAGTATAGTGGTTGCTACAGACACCGGATGATGAGACAATTGAGTGCGATTTAAATGAAGTGTCAATTAAAAACATTCTCGATTTTTGTAAAAACAAGCCGGAATCGAACCCAATGCGGGCTATTAGCCATCAAGAATTAGTAGGAAAATGTAGATTAAATTTGGAAAAGTGAACGAACAAGAACTGTGGTTCAGATTGAAAATAAAGTGACATTGTGTCGTATGAACATGACATTTGTCAAGGGATAAGGGTACATTTTGCAGTCACTAAATCAGTCGGCGGTTCGTGGTTCCATGAACGGGGAAGGCTGCAAATTCATTGCATTTCATTACATTACAGTGTATTGCATTGCCTGTATTATATTTCTATTAATAATAAATCTGACTTAAGGGAGTAGCGCTCCTACCGCGTATCGGGAAAACTAGTTGAAGCGCAATGCTAGTCGCTGAACTGCATAGTAATGCCATCTGGTGAGCATTGTCCTTCTTCAGACCCTAGACTCCCACCCTTGAAGGCTGTCTGGCTGCAGCCTTCGTCCGCCGGTAAGCCTGTGGAATGAATGCGTGACGTCATGCCTCCTCGTTTTACACAGGCCTTATGGCGGAAATGAAGTGCGAGCCTAACAGCTTCTCTCTTCCCTGTCAACAGCTTCAAATGCGTTAGGGTACGGCCGTTAACGAACCGACAAAGAAGAAGTTTGGTATGATTGATACATAATAATTCCATTATTAGTAACAAATACATTTTTAAATTTCTTTAAGAGGGCGATTTCTCTAGGATAGGCTCCGCCTTACAGCCTTAATGACGAGCCGCGCCTGCACAAAGTTCAATTTTTATGTTCACTACGGAAGATCGAGTAATAGTGTTCAGCGCAGGGATGTTACGTTCTTCCACAGTTGGCGGTCCGAACGTTAAATAATATTTTGTGGAATTAATTTAATAGGTGTTATTAAAGGTGATTTCCACATTACACATACTCGGGAAGACGCTTCTGTAAATGTATTAGAATATTTTAAGACATATTATAAAGTCTGAAGAAGGTTTTAAATTTTACTTTCCCGTATATTATACGTACGTACGTATAGTGTAGGGAAAGTTATGTAATGCCGCGAGAAAAAAAAACCGGCGGATTTTCGGCAGAAAAACTCTTATTACAGGGCCCTGGTAATGGAAAAGTGGATAAATCCCGTTGCTAAATCAAGAAAAAAAATCCCCTAACACGTGGTGCAGCCAGAATCCCGATTTTGTGGGTCCTTGAGACTGAAAAGCCAATTAAAAGCAAAACGTCCGTCCGTTTTTGAACAACGCTAGCCACTAAACCGTTCATCCGATTTTCTCCAAATTGATACTTCCCGATCGATCTGAATAATTCCCGGCCCCCTGAATTTCAAACCGATATTTTAATTTTGGAAGGTACTTTAAAAGAATGTGGGACATTTTCAAAATTTTCAAAAAAAATGCCACCCTCAATTTTCACTAAATTTTGTTTTTGGATAGTCTGAAGGTCATTTAAAAGAATGGCGTAGGTCTCAGGTCGTTTGAAAATTCTGAGTTTTCGAAAACTTCAAAAGTTTGATTTTTTTGTCGGCGTCTTCCTCCAACTATAGAATTGTAGATAGAGATTTTTCCTTCAAATAAAATTTCTTCTCCAAAGTGAGGTTCTTTGATTAAGGTCCTGTACATTTTTTGAAAATGTTAGTAGTTTTTTGCACAATATTGCCTGCAATATATGCAATTTTAAAAAATTACGAAAACAAGATTTTCTCAAAAAAGGCTCAAACGTTTTTCTTTTAACTTTCGGTAGGGATAGTACTAAATGTACTCTATGACATGACATAAACGCCGTATTTCTGTATTTTGTTTTTTTCAAAAATTGAAAAAAATGTAATTTGTTTGACTTGCCTCTCACGTCGTTAATATTTACATCAGCGTTGATTTGTTGACATTATTATATTAATGAGTGCATGAGCTTTAAATAATGTTAAGTAAAGTTTCTTGAGAACTCAACCGTTTTCTGTGAAAACTAGCTCAAAATTCCGCATTTTCAGAAACGCTCAAATGCCATTTTCTCATAAATGGCTCCAATTTGTTTCTTCAAACTTTTGGAACGAATAGTGCTAATTACACTCTTTAATATGACGTAAAGTTCATTTTGGGATTTTTTTGTTTTTAAAAAATAACACAAATGTAATTTTTTTAAAGATCTCTCAAATCTTTAAAATGCACATTACCAGCAATTTGTAAACATTCTTATATTTGTGAATGTCAGTGCTTCAAATGACTTCAAATTAAGTTTTTTGAAAACAAAAATGTTCTGTAAAAATGAGCTTCAAATTTCGTATTTTTAGTAGCTCTTAAACGCCATTTTCTCAAAAAAGGCTATAAATTTTTAAAAGAAAATTGCCATTTAGTATGAGGTCTTTGTGTTCTGTAATATTCTAAAATTAATATTTCCGTTCTACCATTAGGATACTGAAAAATTAGGAAAGTGTCAAAAAAGTGTCATGTACTTTGAGCTTTAAATTTCTTGTAAAAATAGAGTAACATATACTTATTAAGGTGGCGTAGGTCCGATTTTTCTCGGTTAACTCCGAATTTTTTGAAAATTGCAAAAGTTTGAATTTTATTCGACGTCTTCTTCCAACTACAAAATTGCAGATAGAGATTTTTCCTTCAAATAAAATGTGTTTGTCATAGTCTTTCCTTAAGTTAATGTACATTTTTTTGAAAATTATTGTAGTTTTCGCGCAATATTGCGTGCGATATGTGCAATTTAAAAAAATACAAAAACAAGATTTCCTCAAAAAGGCTTCAATTTTTTTTCTTTAAACTTGTGGTAGGGACAGTGCTAAATGTAATGACATAATCTCTATGAAATGTCATAAACGGCATATTGCTCTATGGTTGTGTTTTTTAAAAAATAGCGAAAGTGTAATTTCTTGACTTCTCACGCCGTTAATATTTACACTATACATATGTATATTTTCACTTTATTCTATTAATGAGTACGTGTGTTTTAAATAATGTTTAGTAAAGTTTCACGGAAACTCAACCGAAAAGTATCTGTGAAAAGTAACTCAAAATTCCTCATTTTAAGAAACGTTCAAACGCCATTTCCTCATAAATGGCTCCAAAATTTTCTTTCAACTTTTGTAACGAATAGTGCTAATTGCACTATTTAATATGAGGTAAAATTCATTTTGTTCGTTTTTTTTCTTCAAAAATTACACAGGGATTTTTTTTGAAAGATCTCACATCGTTAATATGCACATTACCAGCAATTTGTAAACATTATTATATTTGTGAGGGTAAGTGCTTCAAATGACTGTAAATGAAGTTTTTTGAAAACTCAAAAATTTTCTGTGAAAAAAAAAGCTTCAAATGTAGCATTTTTAGCAGGGTTAAACCATTTTCTTTCAAACAGCTAAACATTTTTAAAAGAAAATTGCCATTTAGGACTAGGTTTTTGTGTTTTTTAATATTCTAAAGTTGATATTTCCATTTTATCATTAGGAAACCGAAAAATCAAGAAAATGTCATTAGGCGGCGATAGATTGCAGCTGGCACGAGTGTGTGGCAATTTCGAAGAGCTAGCCCACATCCAAGGAAATAGAAAATTAATACGGGAAAGTCTGCGCCATTCTGTAGTACCACTAATTATTATTATTATTACTGAAGTTCGTGTTGCGATTGAGAAATTAGGTATTATTGTTTTGATATCTTTTTATCATACGTTTCTTTGAAATAAATCTGTAAACATACATAAATGTGAGAACAAGATGAAAACAAATTAAGTCAAAATGCTTTTAAAAATTGTTTAGTCATCAACACATTCTTCTCCTAAGAAAACTTCTAATCGAAAACCTAATGATTTTATAATTTATTGTTAAATAAACTAATAATTAACGTAGGACTTTTTCACGCACTTGATAAATGATTGTTAAATATTGTAGGTCCCAGTACTATTCTTCTGATCTGTGTGTGTGTGAAATTTGTATTGTTTGCAATTGATTGGTAAAATGAGCAATTTAACATGGCGATGCGTACTCGAACACGTGTTGATACAGACTGACGGGATATTGCGCAATATTGCTAACAGACTGCACAACCTTTTCCCGTTTGCACAATATATTTTACACTGCTTACAGTAATTCTAATAGTCTAAATATGCCTCTAATAAGTATTGTACCTCAGCTTCTGGGTCAATGATCCCCATTCGATCAGATGTCTCATCCCGTTTCCCTGATCCTTTGAGCGAACGCAGAAATGGCTCATTGTTTTGTTTTAGGACATAATATAGCTTCACTGTATGTGCGTGTCATCTTAAGCCTTTTCAGGAACGTTGATATTCAAATAATTATTTTCCATTTTATCGCGGCAGAAAGTCGATTTCTTCAAGGAAAGCGCTAGAGAGAATAGCTTAAATCCGCAGCTGATTTGCTTTTGCAAGTAGCTTTTATTACATGGGAGCGAATATTTTCATATCAGTTCTTGCCAAAAACGCTCGTTACTACTTCTCGTGTTACTGGGAGGCAGTAATTCAGATTGAAGTGATCAACCGGCCTAGGCGATGAATTGATGTCACTGCACTGCTTCTGACCACTAGGCCGGCCAGTGTCAGAATATTCGACATCGGATACAAAGCTAGGCCAAATTCACTCGTCTACGGGACAGATCTAGAGGTCAGTTGCTCTGATCGGTAGTTTTCCGTGGTTCTCCAACCAACACCAGGCGATTGCCTGAGCAGTACCCTAACAAACGGGCCACGGACCGCGCACGATCTTTCCTTCCTCTTCCTTGTCCTATCCTCTCCTCTTACACACACACACACACTAACATGCACTACACTACTATACGTGTTGGGAGAGCGGTAGGGGGCTTAGAGCTTGTCCCGGCAGGAGCAGTGCAGGTCGGCGCCATCGAGAGGGGAAAGATCACCTCTACTAAAACATGCACTACACTTACACTTACATCACCGCCCTCAGTAGAAAATGCACTGCACTGAAAAATATATATATATATATTGTGACCGTACTTACCCTTGTTGGTTTCATGAGTACACATATCATAAATTTTGTGATGTTTATTTTGGGCACAGGGGTTCTTTGAGGCGGGTACTTTAATCATCATTACCTGAGTTCAAGAATCTACCGTCACAGAAACAGAATTTATTAAGAAAAAAAACAACAAAACATCTTCACATTACTAACATCATTTACATCATTGACCTGGCCGCAAATTCTTACTGAATACAGACTAAATGGTTTATACTATACGTCTCCGAATATTCCTATCATTACATTTATCATTTCCATTTATATGACCTCCATTTCTCTGGAAACTGCATGCCATTCGTGAACCACCACAGACACCATTGCTCTCCTTACTACTCAGTGACTACCCTGAACTGGCATTCTACTCGATTACCCCTCTATTTTGTTCATAATTATTGTTACTTATCTGCCCTCCACAATCGTCGTCTTCTACGCGACGCGATGCCGCGTGCCCCCGCTCGTTGCCGAGAGGTGACCTTGGCGCCAACGATGTTCTGCCTGCCCACGTGTCGCCGGCGGCCCGTTCCCATGCACCGGCGTCGCCTCACCACAGTTTCCTTCTTCACACGACGAATTTACTGTCTCAGCTCACACGGCTCCACCATATAATCCCGCATCCGCACCGCTACACCGACTACCACCGAACAGCATTGCCCACGTGTCCGTGCACTGTCCTCTTCTCTCGTCAAATTTCGTGATTATTCCTTCCAACTGAGTTTACCACAATCCTTACTCGTAATTATCATTAAGTCCATCACAATTATCCTTCCTTTGACACCAGCCGTCCCGATTATTCTCGATTTATCTGTTCGTTACCACATCGCTCTCTTGTCGCCATCATGCCTCTCACCTCTCTCCCTGCTGCTCAACTCCCAACTGCCTTTCCGCGCGGTCCGACCGACCAATTCACAACCTTCCGGGCGCTCGTTCACGACTCGGCCCGATTCGTTCCGCAGCGATTCATCAACATGCGCGCCACTTTTGAACGTTGTGGAGCGCCTATTATTTACGTTTTGACCAATACGGTCAATATATATATATATATATATATATATATATATATACATACAGGGTGAGTCACGTAACTTTAGCACCTCCTGTAACTTTTGAACGGTTGAAGTTATTGCAATGCAGTTTTCACAGAAGTGCCTGAGGGAAAGGGGCTAATTGATACGTGCATTAATTTCTATTTTATCACTTGTATTTTACGAGATTTTTTAGGTAACTTTGTTTTTTCAAATAGAACTATACATATTTTTTCAGTCCACCATGACGAGCGTAAAAAGACAAATCCAATGATGTACATATTGTCATATGTTAGATAAGCATTTTTTTGATTAATTTTGATTTTTGCGACCGGAGTTTAACGGACGTTTTGAATAGTCCACCACACAAGGCCACGCAGCGCTCCACCAGCACACGCGCGCCCGGCGAAGGGATGGGAAGAGGAGGGATCTTATTTGAAAATACGAAACATAGTATTCCAAATATTCACAAAACCATTGCAGTTTTTTCCTGAACTGTGCTTTCCATCCTTCTGCATTTTCAGATTTTCGTCTTTCTTTGATTGAAGGAATTAAAGGATGGAAAATAAGGATTTGTCATAAGTTTGTATTGTAATAAAATTGTTTATAACTTCAACTCCATTTAATGGGATTTCATAAGATACGTAGTAATGGGATCTTGAAACAAAGCACAATAAGAATAAATAATTAAAACTGTACAAAAATATATTGTATATTTTGAGCAAACAATTTAGATGTTAATACGAATGTAATA
This sequence comes from Acheta domesticus, assembly GCA_031308135.1. Lineage (NCBI taxonomy): Eukaryota > Metazoa > Arthropoda > Insecta > Orthoptera > Gryllidae > Acheta > Acheta domesticus. The sequence goes on from JAHLJT010007411.1 coordinate 10,933, forward strand.
ATAACTTAGGGATAGAAATAATCTTATTTCAATAAATACAACTTAAGACAAATCCGTATTTTCAATCCCTAAGAAACACAAAATATCTGAAAATGGATCAGGATGGAAAGGAGAGTTCAGGAAAAAATGCAACAGTTTTGTGAATATTTTTCGTATCCTCAAGTACTTAAATCCCTTCCCTTCCCCGACCCCGCGTTTGCTGGGGGAGCGCTGCGTGACCTTGTGGGGCTGACAGTTACAATGAAAATATCCGTTAAACACTAGTCGCAAAAAAATCACAATTACTCAAAAAAATGCTTATCTAACATATGACAATATTTATATCATTGGATTCGTCTTTTTACGCTTGTCATGATAGACTGAAAAAATATGTATAGTCCCATTTGAAAAAACAAAGATACCTCAAATATCTCGTAAAATAAAAGTGATAAAAGAGAAATCAATACACATATCAATTAGCCCCATTCCCTCATTCACTTCCGTGAAAACTGCATTGCAATATCTTCAACCGTTCAAAAGTTACAGGAGGTGCTAAAGTTACATGACTCACCCTGTATATATATATAATTTCATGAAGCACAATCATTTTTTTCAATTTCGCGTTATACGAACGACAATTAAGACCTCTCTAATAAACGCTGTGCAATGCACTCATTGGCAACAGATAAACTTCACGAAGTTTTGCTCTGACATTTTTTGGAAATATCTTACCAAATTGACAGCAGTTAACTTCGACACTGTCGCATATTTAAAATGTTGCGATTTTAACTCTGAAAACACGCTTAGTATAATTTATTATGTATATGTACAATCACCACCAAACGTGTATGTCTTGCACAAAGGCGCACATATAATTTACTCTTGCCGTTTACTGCCGCTACCTCCGAACTGCTCCGAATGTGTCAAGAAACCGCTCGGGAAATCTGCATCCTGGGCCCTTGGTTGGCCCATATCTTACTAGTGGAAGGGGGAGTTAATCGTGCAACGGACGCGCGCTGTGCGAATGCACCCCACTGGAGATTTAATACAGATCTCAACAGAACAGATTATACAGAATCTTGAAAAATGTATGCCACAGGAAAAGAATGTGGCCTATAATTATTTTTAATATGATTTATCTTGACATATTTTCGTTTCGTAATTTTCTCAGGCTGTCGCCGGTAGCCCACAGAATACGCCACTGGAATTAACCCTTTACACTCGTAGGGCGTGTGTGACATGCCACCCATGAATGCACTCTGCGATCGGAGGTTTCTGAGCACTGCGAGGTCCTACAACTCTTAAGGAATGACTAAGACGACAGTGAAAAAAAGGCTGCACGAAGCCGATACTCGGCATTCCCTTGTTCTAGCTCGTTCTCACATTATTGCGTCAGCATTGTTTAAAAATAGAATAGCAGCCCGGATCAACAATGAAAACTTTATTTTACATACCAGGAAAATACGCGGGCATCTGTAACATGCTCTACGAGTTGTAAGACGTGTCACGTTATATACTAATACGAGCTAGTATCCATTACTGTAAATATAAATGTGAAATTATAAATATGAAAAATGTGAATTAATCATTAACCCTTTGCACTCGTAGGGCGTGTGTGACATGCCACCCAAGAATGCACTCTGCGGTCGCAGGTTTCTCAGCACTGCGAGGTCCTGCAACTCCTAAGGCAAGTCTAAAGGCCGCTCCACAATAGCCCGTGGACGGGAACGGCAACGCGAACGCGAACGCAAAGTTGAAAGGCGGACATCTCAGGCAGGCGTTCACAACACGACGGGAACGCGAAGCTTGACGGGAACGGGAACGCGAAAGATGGTCAACATTTATCTCGCCCCGGGAACTGGAAGCCTCTCGACCAATGAGAGTACAGCAAATGGAGGCGAAGCTTTCCAGCTGATCGAGCGCGCGGCCTGCGCGCGAAACTGGTCTGAAGCGGTGTTGAGGTTACAGCGTGGATTTGCGAGGTTAGGGTTTGAGGAGGATTTAGTTAGTCGTTGTTGAATTGTTTTAGTTATTTTACTGATTTCAGTATTTTTCGTTTCTTTTCATATTAATATATAGAATTAAAATTTCCCACAAAATAATTTTTTGGTTTCGTTTAAGTACATTGGAGTTTTTGTTTATTGATTAAAATTTCTTTAGTTGCATTTTCCATAAGTTCTTAGTAGCTTTTGCATTTTTTTCGTTCTGATGAATCATTTTTTTAATTAATATTCTTTCGTTAAAGTATTCATTATTAATACTTCCCAGAGTTGGGCAGTATCGAAAATACTTGTATTTAAAATACGTATTTTCGATACTTTTGTAATTTGTATTTTGTATCGAAAATACATGTTTAAACATGTATTTTGTATTTGTATCGAAAATACTTTCTGATAGAATTTTGTATTTTCAAAATACAAAAATACTTTTTCTTAATCCGTCACAAACATTGATTGGGCCAGTAAATGGAGAGGGTCCCGCCACGTGGACGTGTGCGACCGGACCTCCGATTACGTTTTTTTCCCTCCGTCGTCGGTTCAACCGGAGATAACCGTAGGAGCGCTGTAATCACGGTGTAAGACATATTTCTTACACCGTGGCTGTAATCGCGAGCTCAGATTCAATTTCTCGGAGAGCAGGGCTCCGCTTGCCAGAACGAGTGCTGCCCATGTGTGTGCCTCGTGACCCTGTGGTTGTGCGCAGTGATCAGGAACTTGTGCTTGCTTTGTTTTTAAGAGCTGATATTTCGTTATGGTATATTTAGGTTAAAATCTATTTTTTTTCCTGGGTACCTTGTGAAGGGTACCAAATGGGTACCAAATGAAGCTTTATATATACATTGTAAGTTTATTTGAACTAAACCCATCAATTTTGTAGCACCTAAAATAGTATTTCAACATTAATGCCTACTTGTGCCTATTTGTGCCTTACATTTAAAAACCTAAAATAAGACTAATTTGCCTAATTTCTTTTGTCAATGGCTTCTTTTACCTTTTATCTTTCGTGACGGCACAACAGACAAGGATGATATTTAAAGATCGGATTTTCGTGCAGTAAAACTCCCTAAACTTCAATAAAACACCAAAACGTGCAAAAAATGCAATAAAAATATCAAAATTTTGCAAAACAGTGTTAAGTAGCCTAAAAACTCCAGTTAATCCATTTATCAACTTATTTTATATCTGGGATGTGATATTTAGGACGATTGAAATATGATTTTTGTGTTTTATTATAAGATTGTACATATTGTTTAATCAAACCATATTTGATATTTTCAATATTATGCGCCCAAAAAATAAATTTAGCATAAAAATACAAATAATGAAAAAAACAAATAAACCTTCATAATTCAAAAATAATTAAGATACAGAAGAAATGTTCTTAATTGTTTTCATTCGAAGTTACAATTATGTTTGTGCTTGGCGCGTCAGCCCGCGTACGGGCCATGGCCTTCCAGCAGCGTTCCGGCTTCGCGGCCATGGGCTAAGGGGGTACGTGTGGTTAGCACAAAGACATCCCTACACTGTATTCTGGTCTTCTCAACCGGAAAAGTGAGTTTTCTCATCGTCACACAGCAACATATACTCGGACATTGCAAGGAAAACGCACACTATACTGTATACGTGCTCGACCGGGAATCGAACCCGGGGTCGCGTCATGGAAAGGAAGCACGCTGACCAATGAACTAAGCCGCCTGGCACAATTTTGTATATTTCTAAACTATTTTCTGAGAAATTATTTTATCTTTTATCAATCTATGTTTCAGACAGGAAAGTTTCGTTCTACATTTAGTTATGTATGTGCCGAGCCTCACTCTGGCGTACGTGTGCACGGAGCTAAAAGCGGTCAAAACTACGTTTATTCTCTTTTGATTTCCCAGAGCATAATCTGTTCCGAGAACTTCGATGAATTTGAAACGCAGTGCGCTTGCCACCAAGCTTCGCGCCCGAACGTAAGGTCAAATGTGACTCGCGCATGCAGTCTCGTGTTGGTAAGTTCAGCGAAGACTGACACAGCGAATATGATCCGATTGAGAAGATGAACCCCGAACATAGCGTTGGCTGAGCGGCCGACACAAGGGCCGCGGACCTAGTTCGTGGTAACATCGCATATTCGTGCTGCAGTAGCTCACTGTCGGAAATTTTAATTAGATAATAGGCATCATGAAACGTATAGACGCTCACAGGGCAACAAAATGCGGAATTAATACATATTACACGGTTTCACAGACTACGCGAATGCAATACTGGGTTATGACATCAAAACTTTTTCTTAAATCAAACATTTTAAAAACATACATTAAAACAAGTTGATAATATAAAAATTATATTTTAAGCAATAAATTATGAATCATGCAAATTCGTCCAGTAAAATCCTAACGTTTGCAATTTTCTGGCAGCATTACCTAAAACGTGCAATATCGTGCAAAATAAAACTCGTATTAAAATAACGTCCGTTTCATGATTCAAATTTCTGTCAAGGTCTTATCCAATTTTAAGTTACCAAACAAAAGATGCAACTACACGGGAATCCGGTCTTTAATGATATTAATTGTAAGTTACTTTTAACAACCGAAATTGCATTCGTCCTCTTGTACCTTTTTATCCCCTGTCTCATTTTGTCGCCTGTAAGAGAGCGAGAAATGAATATACCGGACAAGGATCTAGCGATAAAAGTCTCCAGGCCACTACTTCCTGACTTTGTGGAGAAGCTGCCTCCGTTTCTAAGATAAAGCGATTGAATTCCCCGAAGGCAAAGTGATCTTGACCGATAAGAAACCATTTTCTCTTGAGAACTTGTATTAATAATTTATTGTGAGGCAAAATACGATAGGAATAATTCTAACTATAAACAAACTTGTTCATAAATAGTATTATCGCAATGTTCAATACTGATTCTACGTAATATTGATTTATGCTCTTATCTTTGAGAAATATAATGAATGGTCAAAAAGTGAGTTTTCTTGTAAGTTTCGAGTTTTTTTAATGGATATTCTACCATTTATAAAGCCTAACAGATGCTGAAAGAACCTGTTTTAGGCACCTAAATGCATCATTTAAAACCTAAAAATCCGCGGTATTCCATCAGATATCCATATCACTTGTGATGTTCATTCATACTTTAAGTATGAAAGGTATCTTGATTATTTGTCTATAACCTGCAATATTTGTCCCAAACTATCACCTCCGAAGAACGCATGGTGAGATCTTTAAACCCCAAGTATTCCTTCGGCTCTTAGCATGGACAAGATACCTTTCAGACTTAAAATATGAACATCATAAATGATCGGGGCCGTCCATAAATTACGTAACGCAAATTTCGAGAATTTTCAATATCCCCTCTCTCTTGTAACGCACTTCCCTAACTCTATGAAAAGCAGCGTAAAGCTGCCTCAGACCCCCTCCCTCCCCCCTTTGGCGTCACGTAATTTATGGATGACCCCATACGGATATCTGAACGGGTTGAAAATTCATTTGAAACATTTTGTATAAAGTTATATATTCTTAATAATTCAATTTAACTGTGATGTGATCTTTTATTGAACGTGAATGATTGTTTAAAAGAGAAAAAATGGGATAGAAGATATTATGTGTAAAACACCGTTAGTTGTATTTTGTATTTTCAAAAGTATTTTAAAATACTATTTTGTATTTTGTATCTAAAATACTTCTATGAAAGTATTTTGTATTTGGTATCTAAAATACTTTCGACGAAGTATTTTGTATCTGAAATACATTTTTCAAGTATTTTGCCCAACCCTGATACTACCACACGCAAAAGACTGACAGATGGCAAAGCAAAGAGTGAACAGAGTAGCTCAGCTAGAAGTGCTTTGGTTTCGGCGACTCTTTCCTGAAGTACTCGTTTTTGCCGCTACAGGTTCATAGCGCTGTTCCTCTTCCCGTTGGCGTTTATTGTGAAGCGCACGTCCCTCGCGTTCCCGTTCCTGTCCTCGCCTTCGCGTTGCCGTTCCCGTTCGCGGGCTATTGATGCAGCCTTAAGATGACAATGGAAAATGGCTGCACAGCTGGAAGCCAATACTCGGCATTTCCCCTTTCCAGATAGTTTTCATATTATTGCGTCAACATTGTTTAAAAATACAATAGTAGCCCGGATCGATTCTACAACAAAATTAGTTTACGTACCAGGAAAATACGCGAGCATCTGTGGCATGCCCTACGAGTTAATTAGGGACTTTGGCGTGGCATCTGACACATCCCCTACGAGTTGTAGGACGTGTCACATTTCATTCTGCTACGAGCTTATACTTCGGCTTTCTTTCTTGGTGCATAGGGATGTGTCATCAAAATGGAATATCTCACTGTATTTCGCGTCGTTCTCGGTTGTGCCGCTAGGGTTCGCATAATGGCGACTGTATCGAGCAGTGCGGGCGATAATGCGACTCCTAGCTGCACAACCGAGAACGACGCGAAATACAGTGAGATATTCCATTTTGATGACACCCCCCCACGCGCCAAGAAAGAAAAACCGAAGTATAGAAGCCATTTTTCTTGTGACGCCTCTGTACGAGATGCTGTGATTTGTGTAATTTTGCCCCTCAAGGCCACTCAAATCCCGTCTTCGCGATGGAATATGTCACGGTATTTCGCATCTTTCTCAGTCGTTCCGCTAGATTTCGCATGATCGCGAACGTATCAAGCAGTGCTTGCGATCATGCGACTTCTACCGGCAAGACCGAGAAAGACGCGATATGCCGTGTGATATTCCATCGCGAAGATGGGCCTTGAGTCAGGGCCGTAGCCAGGATTATTTATCGGGAGGGGCTTCCAAAATTTAAAAAATGGATAGTACGAAATTTATTATAAATCTTCATCGGGTTTGTTTAAAAGAGATGCTATTAAAAATGAAACACCAACATGATTTTAAAAATATTTAAACATTATTTGTATTTGTATGTAAATATTGAATTTATTATTTTCTATTCCAATAATCCAAACTACAGGAGGCGTCAAATACAAAATCAATTTTCTGATCTTCTTTCCAGCCATAATTTCAATCACTTTATCTGGGTCCACAGTGATATCCCCATGAGGGCTAGGCTAGCTAGAGCACTCTGTTATCACGCATTACACTACGTATAAACCTGTTTACTCTCTTCATTGTAGAAAATGACCCACGAAGACTACAAGACTTGTAGACTTCGTGAAATAACCTCTCCACACTAGCAATTGTTACTGGCAAGGTAGCTAAGTTAGTAAGTATCTAATAGTATGTAAATATTCTGGATCGCAGTTATCTAAGACTTTCATCACCTCGAGGTCAGCATCTATGGTGGAAGATTTTACACCATATGTTCAATCTCGCGAACAATTACAAGAAAACTCGCCAGCAGGGTGCAGCCTCAAATTGTCTTTCCCCCGCGCGGCCAACATTCTTCGGCTGCCCCACCTTCAAAGTTTCTCACGGCACTAGCACGTGTACACAAAAAACATAAGAAATGAAACACAGATGTTCAGGCAACAAAACGATTCTCGTCAAGCCCTCTTTGCCGCAAGCGCCGAAGCGCCGCGCACCGCGTATTGTACTGTAAGCCGGGGAAGGTCATTAGCCACCGCCGGCGCGCGGGCGCGCGGTCCTCAAGCCATTAGCCGTTTACCTGCCCCTTTCTCAGTCTTCGGCGGCCAGACATCTTTACAAACATTCCAAATATCGCTACGTGCGTCCCGCCCCAATACTGGCGTTAGTATTGACGACCACGAACGCATCTGCTAGGCAGCCGCGCCCGCGCCCGCCTTACCGCCCCTTTCTCTCAACCAGCATCGCGGTTCCCGTGAGAAAATACCAAACCTTGCTAACGAGATGCAGCCATCGCGGGCACAGCCAGCGCCGCCCATAGTCACGTGACACACTTCAAAACATAACAACGAATAGAGAGCATCTCTTGTGGCACACTACGTCTCACTGCACATCATAGGCTAGCTGCAAATGTCACGTGAGTCTCCCCCCCTCTGCTTTTGGAAACATACGCTTCAGTAAATACGGCAACTTCGCCCCCACGCGCCACTATCAGTCACTCTGTCACTTCTATGTCATAACTTCTGTGTCAAACTCTGCTGCTACTACGCAGGCACTTCTAAGTCAAACTACTATACTGCTGCTACAATTACTGCTCTGTTCACTACTATGTGAAACTACGCAGTCACACTTCTACGTCAAACTCTACTACTACGCAGACACTCTTCAGTCAATCTCACTGCTACTACTACGCAGTCACTCTTGAGTCAATCTCACTGCTACTACTACACAGTCACTCTTCAGTCAATCTCACTGCTACTACTACGCAGTCACTCTTCAGTCAATCTCACTGCTATTACTACGCAGTCACTCTTCAGTCAATCTCACCGCTACCATTACGCAGTCACTCTTCAGTCAATCTCACTGCCACTACTACGCAGGCACTCTACGTCAACTACTATTACTGCTGCTACAATTACTACTCTACTCGTCAGACAGCCTGCGAACGAGTCAGCTGTCTTTGCTCTGCCTATCAAGGCTCCGGCAATCAATCGGCGCGGCCAGCAGGCCGCGATCAACATTCGAGCCACCCGTGAAGCAGCCTTCACCTGGCCAAATCAACAGTACGGGCCGCTCCAGCACTCGAGTACGCGCCCATGGTGACATTCAGCCTACCAGCCGTAACATCCGCAGCCCATTTCAACGGACGGCACGCACACACTCAGCCGTTTGAACTGGGTTGGTGCTTGCTGTACTCTCATCAATCTGTAAGTGTAAACTTCAAGCAAGAAGAAACTTTTAATCATAAACATTCATTGGTCCTCCGGCTTACTGCCTAACAATCCCCTGAAACCTGATCTGACCCTGTATGTAGTCGCTTCGCAGTACGGACCTCACACCGCGCTGCATCCATTACACCATAGTTCATACTCAGCTTTTTCTGCAGAGAGTGATATTCTGATATCAAAGTATGGAGCTAAATTTTCCGACTTGTTCATTTCATCGATGGGAGCGAATCCTGGAAGAAGCATATGGAAACTTGGAAGAATGTCTTCATTTGAAGTAAATCTGTCTATCTGTACTTTTATACATGTCGATATATTTGGATAAATTTAAACTAATAAATAATGAATGAATGAAAAAAAGATAAGAATTTCGGGGAGGGCTTCAGCCCCTCCCCTGGCTACGTGTCTGCCTTGAGTGGCCTTGAGGGGCAAAGTTCGAGAAATCGCAGTATAAGCGCAGTATAACCAGTATGTTCACTGGTGGCAAATCCTATTGAAAAAGTTTTTTCGATCAGGTGACGTCTGCCATGTTCTTGGTATAACACCCAGCGCGCGAAATACATAATTAGTACATTTAAAATGATTTTCTTACTTTTATTTTATTCACTAGTTCAATTCATTGTATGATTCTATCCATTTTAATCAAATTTCACGTCCTCTGAAGCAAATTAAACTCAGTTCACACGGTGTATGACATCCGAATGTATCTGCTGAAATTCTATGGGCTGACAACCAAAATATGGCCGAGAGTCTACCCAGCGCAAAACTAGATTTTGGAGCAAGTGAACATACTGGTTATACTGTGGTATAAGCAAAGGGTTACAGCGCCTGACGCGACCTCTGTTGCAGCGGCGGAGATCTACCTGGGGCTGGTGGTGAACAGCCACCCCGCGCGGAACTCGCAGCAGCCCTCCGCCGCCCAAGCCAGCCACGCCGCCCACGCCAGCCACGCCAGCCACGCCGCGGCCACGGCGGCCGCCTGCGCGGGCTTCGACTGAGCCACGGCCGCCCGCAGCGAAGGCCCTGCCCACGGTGTGTCAACTAGCCGCCTTTGGGGCACATTTTCTCAAGCCACTTCGAGGCTAGTTCCTCGCTTGTCCCTTACCACGGTGTAAGATATATAGGTGTGTCAACTAGCCGCCTTTGGGGCACATTTTCTCAAGCCACTTCGAGGCTAGTTCCTCGCTTGTCCCTTACCACGGTGTAAGATATATAGGTGTGTCAACTAGCCGCCTTTGGGGCACATTTTCTCAAGCCACTTCGAGGCTAGTTCCTCGCTTGTCCCTTACCACGGTGTAAGATATATAGGTGTGTCAACTAGCCGCCTTTGGAGCACATTTTCTCAAGCCAGTTCGAGGCTAGTTCCTCGCTTCTCCGTACGATCGTTTTGGGTCGCGATGTAAGATATACCTCTTAAACTGTGGCTATTACACAGTTTTCTACATTTCCTAACCATTTTCGTAACTGTTCGCTCTAGACTTTACCAATTCCACCGCGAAGTGACCAATCACTGACTTGAAATTAGAAATGAGCTGGCCACAGAGCTGTTGAATGGATCACGACCAAACACGACCTTGCCCAAATGAGACCCAAAGATCGCAGCGCATATACGCGAGACCTGTGAGAACTAGCCTAACATAAGCTTCAGTTTTAGACTAGGAGCGAATACACCTATATATCTTACACCGTGATCCTGCCTGAGCCATGACTGCCTTCAGGAAGTCGGCGCCTGTGCCATGGCTGCCTTCAGTGAAGCCGCTTGAACTATGGCTACCTTCAGTGAAGCCGCGTGAACTATGGCTACCTTCAGTGTAGCCGCGTGAGCCATGGCGACCTTCAGTGAAGCCGCGTGAGCTATGGCTGCCTGCAGTGAAGCCGCGTGAACTATGGCTACCTTCAGTGAAGCCGCGTGAACTATGGCTACCTTCAGTGAAGCCGCGTGAACTATGGCTACCTTCAGTGAAGCCGCGTGAACTATGGCTACCTACAGTGAAGCCGCGTGAACTATGGCTACCTTCAGTGAAGCCGCGTGAACTATGGCTACCTTCAGTGTGGCCGCGTGAGCCATGGCGACCTTCAGTGAAGCCGCGTGAGCTATGGCTGCCTGCAGTGAAGCCGCGTTAGCCATGGCTACCTTCAGTGAAGCCGCGTTAGCCATGGCTATCTTCAGTGAAGCCGCGTTAGCCATGACTACCTTCAGTGAAGCCGCGTGAACTATGGCTACCTTCAGTGGAGCCGCGTGAACTATGGCTACCTTCAGTGAAGCTGCGTGAACTATGGCTACCTTCAGTGAAGCCGCGTGAACTATGGCTATCTTCAGTGTAGCCGCGTGAGCCATGGCGACCTTCAGTGAAGCCGCGTGAACTATGGCTACCTTCAGTGAAGCCGCGTGAACTATGGCTACCTTCAGAGAAGCCACGTGAACTATGGCTACCTTCAGTGAAGCCGCATGAACTATGGCTACCTTCAGTGTAGCCGCGTGTGCCATGGCGACCTTCAGTGAAGCCGCGTGAGCTATGGCTGCCTGCAGTGAAGCCGCGTGAACTATGGCTACCTTCAGTGAAGCCGCGTGAACTATGGCTACCTTCAGTGAATCCGTGTGAACTAAGGCTACCTTCAGTGAAGCCGCGTGAACTATGGCCACCTTCAGTGAAGCCGATTGAGCTATGGCTGCCTGCAGTGAAGTCGCGTGAACTATGGCTACCTTCAGTGAAGCCGCGTTAGCCATGGCTACCTTCAGTGAAGCCGCGTTAGCCATGGCTACCTTCAGTGAAGCCGCGTGAACTATGGCCACCTTCAGTGAAGCCGATTGAGCTATGGCTGCCTGCAGTGAAGTCGCGTGAACTATGGCTACCTTCAGTGAAGCCGCGTTAGCCATGGCTACCTTCAGTGAAGCCGCGTTAGCCATGGCTACCTTCAGGGAAGCCGCGTGAGCCATGGCTACCGTCAATGAACGCCGTACCTGAGCCATGGCTGACTACAGTAAAGGCCGTGCCTGTGCCATGCCTACCTTCAGAAAGTCCGCGTGTGAGCCATGGCTGCCTTCAGTGGAGTCTATGCCTGGACCACGGCTGTCTTCAAGGAAGTCTGTGCCTGAAGTATGACTGGGACCAAGGTCATGCCTGAAACTTGGCTACATCGCAGGGAAAGCCAGAATACACAAACTGGCAACGTTGCAGAAGTGCTGCTCTTTAGGCCGAAGCTTACTGGCTTCACTGTATCCCATAACACACTTATCTCGCAGAAGAGTGGAAAACAGAATTATCATTAAAACTTTTAACAAGAGTTTGTTAGTATTTATTAAATTGTCATGACTTCTTAATATGCATTATTATATTATTCAATGCTACTGCCTCTCTTCGCATTTCAATATCTGTTCTCTGAGTGCGATACTACGCACGAACAGTATCAGAAACAAACACTGGTTTACTTCTATACCTTTCCTTACACTCCTCAGATGCGTCATTGTACTTTTTCATCTCGTGCAACATCACATACACAAAAATGTTTGATGAACAGGGAAAATGAAATCGAAGACTTCCAGCTTGCATGGGGAATTATTTTTTACTATGTCTTTAATTCGGGTGTTGATGTACACCTAAACACTGGGATATATCTTTCTTGTTGATGTGTTGGAACATGATTGCTTAAACATTTAGGAATACAGCACATAAATTTCTGTTAATGTCCTGCAGACGCGACTGACTTCTATGGATACCAAAAGAACAGGAATTTTTTCATATTCGTTGTAACGATTGTGTCAAATTAAAGTAATTATTCATGTATTGTCAATTATTCAGTCATCTTTTGGAACTTTCGTCATACTGGACGTAAAATATGTCCACTTCCTGATGTTTTCTACAACCCACAAAACGACCACAAACTAAAACGACCACTTCTGAGAAACCAGAGAAACGTATGATGTTTTGATGTCTGTGTGATCTATAATCCTAATTTCCAAAGCGCGTAGAACTTTAACGAAAACTGTGCAGTCCCCGTCTACGAGAAATCTTTGTGGCTTTGTTCCATTCCCAGGAAAATTGGAGAGAGCAAAACCACGAAGCATTTTCAAATTTAACTGAAATTAGAAGCGCTGCGACAGCCAATACTTTCTCGCATTATTTCTTAAGTTGCAATTTTTGAAACTTTGGAAAGTTCAACGAAAATAAAAATCCTCCACTATTTTAAGAGCACCTTCTTCTATCCGTGGAAAAAATTAGAATAAAAATATGGAGTAGTTTCTGAATGATTTTTATTATAAATTGCCTTCATTTCAATCACACATTACGCGAACACCATTTGATTTTACCAAAAATTGCACATGATATTTTTTTAAGTTCCGACCTTTTAAAGCCGATTTTAAGTCAAAAATCTCTACTTTCAATTTCGTAGTTTTGAATTTTTTGCAATTTTCGAAAAAAACATTAAAATTTTACTGTCATGGACTGTGAAGGAAACTGAAGATATCGTAGTTTGCCGGAATTGAGAATAGTACTATTTTGTTTTACAATCCTTTGGTACATACGAGGAGAAATTTAAGAATAAATTGCAGCCCTGTTTCAGAAAATAACTCTTAAAACAAAATACGATTGCCTATATTTCACACAAAATTACCTGGAAACTACTTGTATTTTCGAAAGTATTCTACAGGACCTATTTTAAGATACAGCAACCATGATTATTATGGGAAAATTCTCAATTTTCAATGTTGTAATTGTTGGAAGACGCCGAAAAAAATTGAACTTTTGCTTTTTTCGAAAAAAATGGGCGGTTTAAACGAAAATGAGACCCGAACTTGCTGTTAAGCAACATTTTCGCTTTTGAGAATTTTTGAAAATGATTAGTAAGTGTATTAGTGAAATGTAAAAAAAACCCCAGTAATCAAAGTATCTGTTTCAAAATAACATTGCCTCGAATTCATTTAAATCGATTGAAGAATATCAATTTTGGAAAAAATTGTCTGAACGGTTTAGGTGCTAGTGTACACCACGGACAGCGAGACGAATGGACAGACACGTTTTGCCGTCAATCCATTTTTCGGTATCAAGGATCTGCAAAAGATGAATTCTGACTAGACAATCTGTAGTGTAGGTAATTTACTGTACATAGGAACAGGATTTGTCTATTTTTTTGTTACCAAGGGCCGGCAATAAGAGTTTTTTGGTTCAAAATTCCGGCACATGATAGAAATACTTTCCCTTTTTACGAAGTAAGGGAGAGAAAGTAAAATGCAAATATTTGTGTTAATTTGCAATTTCTCATTCTTGATGTGGCGGACATATTATCTTACTCACTGTTTCACTGTATACCTACCTGACGTCAAGGTACGAGACTGCTAGAATACATTCACTCAGTGATCAAAAACATCCGGACACATCCGTCTCTTGGAATTGCGGGCAGACTGCTTTTTTCCAGGACGGTGAGTAATGGTATTTTGTTCCCGCTTTCAGCAAAAATTGGCGTACTCTTCCGCTCCTTTCTTAACATATAAAGTTACCTAAAATGTTCGTCGTACTTCAGTATCAACTTCTCAGGGGAAGCCTATCGTAAATATACAGCATGCAATACGTTCCCAAACTAATAGAATGTACGAGATTGATGACACCTTTGCTAACGTAGAAGGTAACGCGGGGTTCCATGGGCACCCCAAACCAAAAAAAAAAAAAAAAAAAAAAAAAAAGCTTGCTATACATATAAAACTCACTAAATTGGCAAATTGAGAGTACACTAAACATCATGATACAAAAACAGAAAGGTACTACAGCAATGGTCCTGGTTGCCAACGTGGGATATACAACTAGCGGGAAGAAAGGATCATGGAGGGTCCCACAGATCCCCGCGTTATTAATTGCGGTTTAATTGTTTTACTTAGAATTTTGTTAACCGCGGAGCCTAATTTATTCGTTCTTTAGTTATAACTTGTACACCATGATACATATGCCGGCGTTGTTGGAGAAATGTTTTGTAAAAATGCAGACAAATGTTGCATTTTAACAGAAATAAAAGTGCATTAGGTTTTACTTCATTGTGTTCTATTGCTTGATATATCTCGTTTCTATTGGATATTCGATCTAATTTCAAGAGAAAAATGTTTGTATTGAGAAATATATTTTTAAATTCTCCAGTGTCATTTTTATTCTATTTGCTGACGAACTTGGCAAATTTCCCCTTTCTGAAACAATTTATGGTAGTTTCAAAATTTGTCTGATGCATTACTTTTCTTTCTTTTGTGTATTGTTTAGATATAGAAGTGGTAGGCACTGGATATAAGATTGCATTCAGGTGATATCTGCACTTTAAAAACATTCCGCATAGAAAGGATGTTATTTTCATCCTTCTGTAGGATGGAAAACAATAAGAGGCTTATCACTTGCAGTAATAACTCAGTATTAATTTTCTTCAATAATTTCACTACTGCTGCCATTTAACTATAATTTATTAGTATGTTGTATAAATTGTATGTAATGATCAGCACAATTACTGCTGCTCTACTTGTTGTCTGGGAGCAAATTACAACTTGGCATTCTCTCTGAGAATTGCTAGGAAATATGTTGGGATAATAATGAAGATAAGAACACAGTAGTTTAAAAATGTTTTCAAAATTTGCTAAAGTGTCACTGTTAGTGTCTTGGTCTCCAGTTGAATAAACAATGAAAATTGGAAATTATTTGTGAATTAGTGCAACAATAATTCAAACTTAGACCTTTAATTTATCAAATATATTAATAAGATAAATTTGTGTAAAATAATTTGGAAAAGTTACGAGAAAAGGAAGAACAGACTAATTCATGATTGTCTTGTAAATTGGTACTTTCATTCCAAACTCAATAATTTCAGATCTTAATTGATTGCACTTTGTGTAAGACAACCAAGCTTCTGACATTCTAAAAAGATTGCTACATGTGAAAAGATTATTCATTTTTCAAATTTGTACAGTATATTAAACTTTTAATTCTTTTAAAGAATTTGTTTTATATTGCTTTTCCATTGCTTTAAATGTCTTGTGAAGTACCCTTATTAAATATGAATTTCAAAGATAGTATTGAAACCATATCTTCGGATACTATCACGTGAAATGCTGTTGCTAAGCAGTGAAATACGGATCTGCATTTTTGCTTGCTCAAGTTGTGATTGACAGTAAAGTTTCAGTTGGATGATAGTAATCAAATATTTCTGATGTTGGATGATAGTAATTAAATGATCTATTATTAATTTAGAAATCAATATTGTTATGTTCATCTAGTTATTTATTTTGCAATTTCACAAGTAATGTATTTACAGTGCTTGAAAGTCCATTACGATTAAACATAACTTGAATGTCAATAGCAGACATTTTTGATATCTCAAACCAGTTTTTCATTCCCTTCAGTAGTTTGTATTAGCCAATGGATTTTTAATCACTTCAACATTGGTAGATTCTGAAGGCACTTTGAGATATCAAGTGTTCTCATAATGTTTATTAAGATTTTGATTTATTGTTCTCATTTTATTTAAATAACTACATGATTGTTGTGAATTTGTGAGGTTTTGATATTATTTCTAAAATCAATATTTATCAAATTGTATTACTTGGAGAATTTGTATTTATTCTCTTAAAAGAAAATAATGTACCATTTTTTCTGATTTAATTTTAATAAATCTGTGACACTTTATTTTATTGAGTTGTTTGTCATCCTCGGTCACTTCCCTGGCAGGGTATCCTACATTTCTCACAGAATCTTAAAATAATTAATTAATGAAAAATTGTTTATTACGCCCGGACTTTATTAAAAAAAATACTGCGCATCTAATTGGTGGAGATGCCTTACGTCTTGCTCCCCACCCCCGCTCAGTTTATTTCCTGTCCCACCAGTTCGAGCGCACCACTGACGCTAGTCGCGAGAATTAACACATAATTAACACGTGTAGTTTGGCGGCCCTGTATTATACTCTTTGATTGCAAGTAGATTGTTGGGCCTTAATCTATTTTACTTTTGCCGTCAACAGGAATTAAAACTGTTCATTTGTGATTAGTGATCTGACTGTTAGCAATGGAAGATATTAATGTTTTAACGGAAAGCATTATTAAAATAGAAGCCGTAAGCATTTTCTGTTTATTTGGCATAACATGCCAATATTTAAGGAGTCCAATGATTTAAGGTTAATAATACTTCGATTTTTTAATGGCCGATGACTGTCAGATCAATTATATCATTGTTACACCTCCTGCCTTATAAAATGAATGTTTTTAATTAATTCGTGAAAGTCCTTATCAATTGGGCTTATGGCCTCAAATGTACTTACCACTGTTAAAAGATTCATTTTATGAGGCAGAAGGTGTAACATTGGCCTAATGTCATCGGCCATTAAAAAAACAAAAAAAAACGAAGTAGAGATTTACGAATATAACCCTTAACCGCTGTCGTGGGTCAGACCCAAATAAATCATTGTACAGTGATTGTTGTGACTCTTGGAGTGGGTATACACCTTACGCTATTAATTTCTGAGTTTTAAGTGGTTTCATGGATCTGAGAGATCCAGGACAACAGTTACATAAGTTTTCTATAACTAGCATGTTATACAAATTAGTTTTGTTGTGTGTTTGTAGAGAGACGTTAGTTGTTCAACAATGGCAGATATACCTATAAGCCTCTGTGTTAGTGAAGAGAGGTTATGCGAGTTTATAAATTCAATATTAGATGAAGATAACACAGATGACTTGCTGCTAATGCTTTCCAAAAATGTGTTCGAATAGGTGCTTGTAAATTTGTATCTAAAACTTGATTTCCAAATTTGAATATTTCATTTCTTGATTATTTGTGCACTAACATTTAATTTGGTGTGCTTTTTCTCAGGCCAAAACTAATATTGTTTTCAAGAGTTTACAAACTGGCATTTTTTTAAAACGGGTTTTAGAAGATTAAATCACTTTCCTTGATTTACCTTATATCATTTGATCATGCTAAAAAGATTGTAAATGTAAGCGTTTTTCATCCATCTGCTCATTTCTTACTACAGTGGGTGATCACTCAAATTATTATGATCTCTTGTATTTATGCCATGTGGCTATTTCTGCATATTCAGAATTGAAGATACCCAATTGCTAATTGTTTCTTTCTTTCTTTTATGTTTAACCAGTTTTTTTGGAACTTTGTGAAATGATTTAGATTTTCTTGATTATGGGGGTTGTAAATCACCTTTTGGATAGCATGATCTGATTCCTTTGGGGTTATGGTAATGAAAATGTTTTCTAATGAAAATTTGGTGCCTTGAGGTATTTTTTAGGGATTCAAAGAATGATTGGGAAAGTCTTGTTATCAGATCAATGGTCGTTTATAGTTTTAACTCTCTGTGAAGCTGGTTATTTCTGATATACCGTGGGGCTTTGTTTATTCGACCTAAGCATTTGTTTTGTATTACTTGCAGTTTCTTTGTGTGGTTCACAGTTGCATTGGACCATATAGGGCAGACCTAGGTTAGCGACAGTCTTAAGATTGACTTGTATAGTTGGGTTCTGTATTCTATATTTAAGGAAGATTTTAACTTGGTATGGGAAATAGTTTCGAAATTTTAATATATGTTTTATCTGCAATTGTTTTATGTGAACTTTCCATGTTAATTAAGTATCAAAAGAGATTGCTAGGTATTTAATTAGTGAATTTCGGGGTAACCATTCTATAGAGGCATTTTGAATCTGTAAAGGTGGAAAGTGAATTTTTCTTAGTGTGAATATTTTGGCTTGCAATTTATTTGTATTGATGTGTATTTTCCATTTCTCTGTCAATTGTATGTATTTTTGTAGCTCATTTTGCAATTCATCCTAAGAGCAAAAATATCAGTGTGTGATGTAAATAGGGCAGTGTTGCCTTCAAGGAGCACTAGTTCTGTATTATTAAATTTATGTACATTTTGTGAACTTCTACATGTGGTACACTAATATGAAATTCTTGTAGATTATTTAACATCTGAAATAAGCAAGGTAATGATAAAAATCACTGGTCACAGAGAGCTTTTCAATATTTTGTGATGCCACCTTCCAATTTGATCCTTCCATAACCCTTGCTATCTTTTGGCATCCTCTCAGTACACGTTTTTGCAGTGTCCTTGACAATCCAAATTATTGTTCCAAATATTTTGAAGACTTTTCATTAAGTCTTGTTGGTGACCAATTCCTTTGCAATTTTGCGTTTCATCAGATGCCAAATTTTCTCTGTAGAGTTAACGTCAGGAGAATTACCGGTCCACAGCAAAACTTGTACTCCTTCATCAGCCAGGAGCTGTGTGCGACTTCTAGCCATCTGACAGGGGGCACTATTGTTGCACCGATTACATCTACAGTAGTCATGGTGTCGTGTAAAAGAGTTACTAAGGGGGTTTGTTGATGAAAGATGGAGAGAAAAACAACCCAAAAAGTGAGCAGAAATGTATGACTAAACATCCTGAATAAATAAGTTGTTTTTATTGTGTGAATTTTGGATAATTATTGAATGATTGAATATTAATACAGAGCAGCAATCAACATTTCAAACACAAAGATAAGTATCAGATCTTTTTTATAACTTTTGACTATCGTGTATGAAAATGTAGTTTTCATCATTAGGAAACCATGCATGGAGTTGTGGTTAGAATTCCTTCAGAAGTACTTTTTATACTGGTTCTTACACATCGTACCTTCCACAAAAGTCAACCTCCCAGGTACTTAACTGCTGATTACAGACCAAATCATAACTTGTGTGGGGTCTTTTTGAACCATGCAGTCATGATGAATTTTTCTCTGGATCATCTAAGGAAAGTAGATTTCTCTGCCAAAATCTTGAATGTTGATTCATCTGAAAAACATACCTGTCAAAAAGGAAAGGCTCTTCCATACATTTATTTCAATTTTCTTTTAAAGCTTTGAATACATCATGACACTAAAATCAATATGTTAATACTTCATTCCAATCATCAATGGTTATATGGCGATGGTCTCATGCCCACTGAAGTCTTTTCAATATCATGGCTGGAGTGAGTCTTGACCAAAGAGGGTGGCCTTCAGGATTTTATTCCTTCTTCTACAAGACATTGATGCACAGTTCTTTTGAACAATCATGAACAATAACTATACTGCTCTTCTTTCTGTTTTTTCAAACATGTATTCCTGATTTGTCTTGCTTTCACATGCCCCTTTACGAGGGGAAGTAAAAGGGTCAATGACTGTGTCATTGACGTTCTGGGTCAATGACCTCCATCTCGATCAGGTTTTTGTCCAGTTTCCCTGATCCATTGAGCAAATGCTGAGATGGCCCCTTGTTTTGCTTCTGGACGTAAATGTAGCTTCACTGTGCGCACGTTTTGTTGAGCACTCCTTTTGCTTGTAGTTCATTTCCAGTTGAAATTGATTTCCTATAACTCGGGAAAAAACATTATTCAATATCTTTATTTTCTAAAATAATTATTTCTAAATTCATTTTTTTTTTTTTTTTTTTTTTTAAATAAATTCTGGCCCTCAAGAAAATGTGCGCAGATAAATTTCTTTCCCCACACGTTATATACAGTTTTTACTGTTTTTTTGACAAATAAATAAATATCTAAGGGTCACTTCATTAATTTTTCTTAACTTTATTTACTGCAGGTCTGAGATACATGAATAATTTGTGTTGTCTTTGAGAATAGCAGGAGTGTTTGAATTAAACTGATTCAGATTTTTTTTTTGGTGTAATGTCTGCAGTCTTTTTCATTTCAAATTTGAGTTTAAGAGTAAAAATGTCTTTCAGTATTTGTGTGTGTTGTTAATCTGTAAAGAAAATGTGCATTGATTACATTAAAATTGCACTACAGGCAAAACCTAATCACTTCATTCAAATTTACTCACAATTTGTGCACAAATTCTTCTATAAAATGCGAACATGAATCAGCTTTTGAATAATGATGAAACAGGTGTGCCAGTTGCTTTGCAGGTGTACCAATATCTCAATCTAGGCACCAGATGACTAAACATTTACAGGAAATAATAAACAATCTTTCTGTAGTATAATAAAGAGCATATATAAAAAGAATGCCAAGAACAGAAAAAATTAAAGTGATCATAATAATTTGGCCGTCCACTGTATAGTTAGAAAATGTATAATATTGTTTTGGGGTCTGTCAGACCCACACAGTGGTTACATCACAGAAATTGATGAGTGGTTAGTGAATAATTAAGGAAACTCAAACTCACTTTTATTAAAATATATGTTCTATGTGCAGCATATGTTAATGATATGCACAATTTTAAATGATGGTTTTTACCTCTAGGTTAAAGAAGAACCGGATGATGGTGAATGAAGACAACTCCTGGAATGCCTTTGTGAGTAATATTAACATTAGTGGCATAATCTAATTGGTGTTTTGTGGTAAATGGAAAGTAATTGATGATTGGACACTTTGGAGTTTAGAAGAAGTAGCCACTATTATGGAGATAGATTTTATCAACATTGGCGAGTGATGGGAGATTGTTTGTGTTAGATTTCAGTGCTCAAGAATCCAGGTTGAATTCTTGTTTGGAGTAGGAGAAAATTGAAGGTTCCACAGAAATGTCTAATTTGTTGTTGTGCCAGTAAGAGAACGAAGAATTTTGTAGTGAATCTGATTTAATGGTATTTATGCTTGGAAAGGTGATTCTGAAGTGGCTTTTGCTCTTGATAGTTTGGTAAGGAAAGCAAATGCTATCAACCCTACTGCCTCCAAATTGTTATGGATATCATGCTAATCTTTGGTTGTGGAGATTAAAAGGAAACAAATGTTGTTACCATCACTGGAGGGATGTAACAAGTTTTGCATGTAAATGCCCTATGAACCGTATCCAAAGTGTGAAATTTTTTGATTTGAAATTTGAAGATCTTGAATTTAGATGTTTTACTTCTTTGCTATTTCAAATTTACTGCTTTCATCTGTATACTAAGAAGCGGCTAGTAAAGAAAATATCTTCTGAGTGTTCTTTTTGGTGATTTAACTGATGATTTGAATGATATTTTAACATCTGCTTTTTAAATGAATTCTTTTCATATTTTCTCTTTAATTTTGTTTTCAAATGGAGTCTTTTTTACATTTCCATCACAATAGCCATTTCTATCACTAAAAGAGAAGAGTTTGCAAATCCTTCATTAAGTTATTCAATAAAATGTCTATTCATTATTGTGCCTAATATTTTAATAATAATAGTAATTACAAAACAAGTGTATAATGAGAGGGATAATTGCGTGAGTGGTATGTTCAAGAAAACGAGCGACGATAGGAGCGAGTTTTCTTATTTACCATGAATGCAATTATACCCCTTTGTACACACATTACATTCAATATTTTTTTTGGTTCCGTTTAAGAATGATTTAAATTTTGAGAAATTCAAGCACATCTTTACTATTTGAGGCAGATATTTGATGACGTATTGATTTGTGAAAAAGATATTTTGGTAGGCCTTGCAGTGTTTGTTTGCGAGAAATATTTGCAAATGGAGGGTACTGAATATATTGCAGATAAAGTATTAGAAGAAACTGACAAAAGTCATGAAAACATTACTTCCCACGAAATGTAAAGACAGGTATGAGAAAATTCATGTACTGAATTAAATATTAGGAAGTAAAAACAACTAATGACTTTGTGACACAGATTTGCTATAGTGTACGTTTTAGAACGGGTAAACACAACTGGTGTGTACATTTTGTACATTTGTAACCCTAAGACCAAATGTTTACATGTACAACATTCAATTTATACACATTAAATATTCATTTTGTTCCATTAGTCGGCTGATTAACGTTACTTCACCAATTTAGTTTTATTCATTCGTTGTTTGTATACAGTTGTTGTAGGTATGTAAACTGGGATGTGCATTATTGTTCATGTTTCATGGCCGACTGGAAATATCTTGGCTATGCCTGTGTCATAGTTTCTTAATTAAATGATGTGGCTCCTTTTCTAGAATTCTGATTGGTAGGTGTGGAGTTTTAATTGCACGGTGGAATTTTAACTGCACGCATGCTGTAACATAGAAATAATAGACTATTTTTCATGGAATTAATGAGCATATTTAGTTACTAAATGAAAAAATATGTAATATTCTTAATTAATAAGAGTCAGATATTTTCTTAAATTAGTGTAAATAAATGAAATTTAAGTTAACATTATTTTTATCTTCAATTTATTGTAAATTCTAATTAATTTTTTTTAGTTGTAAAATATAGTTAAAATATGTTGTTCACGTAGTATAATCTCATCAGTGACATAGCATAGTGGGGGCAGCAAAATTTCACTATAAATAACAATGATATCTTGTAAAACTTTGAACCAGTTCATTTAATATTTTTGTCGCACGTACGATTGGACCAATTGAAATTAACATGGAATCTTTTGTTACTTATTCTGTGATGACTTTTTAAATGAATGTATAAAAATGACATCTTGCTCATTGTAGCGACTGGCAACTCTGTCTGTACTGTCTTGTAAGGATTCCCATATTTTATTTGTTTATAATGAAAATTCAGCGAGATTAACTTCTAACACATAAAAATAGGTTTAATATTGTGGTATAAAACACCTGCAAATATAATATAGTATGGAGAAATCTCTTCAGGGAAGTCCGTGAGTTTCAGGGGAGAAATCTCTTCAGAGATGTCCGTTTCAATGAGGCTTACCCATCTGGTGATCTTGTCCATTGAGCAAGAGGTGTGTAATGCTATAGACATTGATGGGGTAATAAAAAACTTTTGCTCTTAAAGAAGTAGATAAATTAAGTTGTAATTAAAGGCAGAAGTTTTGCTGTTAATTCAAATAATTATTTTTCAAAAAAAATATAAATAGTAACAGTATTGTTTTAGTTCTAATTCAATGTTGATTTGCATTTATATTAAATTCTCTAATAACTTAATCTTGTCGGTCGCAAGGTATAATTATAAGTAGGGGCGGATTTTGATGACCTAAGACATCGCCAGAAATTATCCATAAAATGCTCTTAAAAGTGTTTTTAAAATGTCCTAAAAGCAAAGACAAATGCTATTAAAAAAAATTGATCAAAATGAGTTCAGATGAACTACTCAAGCTATTGGCTATGTTTAACTGATGCAATCAAGACTACTTCTTCCTTTCACTCAAGTGAAATCAGCTTGCAAACATTTGGTGTGGACTGTTCTTTACCAGGAAATCTGTTTTTTAGTTATCCTGAAATTGGCTGAACTGACAATGGTGCTGACACAGGAGGTGTCACAGGAACCTTACATAAATACAACGACTGACAATTTGAGCGAAGAAATCGAACAGGCCACCCAGGAATTCTGTAGAGAACATTTGTTGCATTTTGTAAATTTTATTTCAAGCAAGTAGCATTAAAATGATATTAAAATTGATGAAATTAGAGAAAAATGCTTTTAAAATGTGGGAAAGGTTAAAAAACAACTTATTAATCAGAATCGAAGAAAAATGAAAAACAGTTGTCCTATAAAAATGTGTCATTTTCTATTGCCATAACAACATTAAGGTCTATACTAAAAGGCATTGTTCTAAAGTGAAAAGAAAAAAAAATTTTTTTCATAAAAATCTGCCCATTCATAAGTGTTCTACTGTACTGTCTACTATTACAATGAAAAGGTAAAAAAATGATATTTCATTAAAATCAGTCCCTCATTCATAAGTGTTCTACATCTTATTTCAAAGTAAGTGACATACCAGTACATGTAAGAATTTTGGAATAAATGTGATTATAATGTTGTAAAAATATATGCATGACTTTATTGTGACCTGTATAATACCCAATAATGATAATTGTTCCTGTGGAAAAGTTCTTTAGAATTACTGTAAATTTTAGTCTTTTAAATTGAAATACGCAGATAAGGGGTGGCGAAGTGTCTCCTCCTCGGGCGGCTGTTACCTACGCTCCGCCACTGAATCAAATCAACGTTTTACATAAGTATGGTATTAGATGTTATAAAAACCAATTCAGATGTTTTTATGTTGTTGGTCTGTTCGACTGGAGTAATCCCAAAAATTGGCTAAACTGATTCCCCCCCCCAATTTAAGGTCACATCAACTACTAGGTCATTAGCAACCTAGTAGTTTAAGTGATTTAACGTTATGGTGTGAGGATGAAATGATTGGGGAAAGGACAAACACATACAACCATGACCAAGGTGAATGGGACTCAAACCTGCAACCCCTCGGTCTGAGATAACTATGGCACTACTGACTTAGTTATCTCGGCCACGGGGCCGACTAAACTGATTTTGATGGGCTGTTACTAAAAAAGTATTTTGGAAGCCTCTAGGCTAATTTCTTCCTATTTTTATTTTCTATTTATAATGATAAAAGTTTATTTGTTTTTGTATGCAGAACTTTAATTTGTTTTGATCTTATGTAATTTTCTACACCTGCCCATCAAAACAATTAAATGTTACTATCTACACGATATATTAATATTTTCAGTTTCTGTCTACATTTTCAATTATATCAATAAGTTGGTCCATCATTTAAAAGACAGAAAAATCTTGAAATAACAATTTATATATTAAATAAAATACAAATTCCTCACAATGTTTCGGAAATAGTTGGAAACCAACTATATTGATATAATCTACATGATATTTTGTAAAAGTACCTCTATCTATTTTCTTACCCCATAATGCAAAATTTTAGTGTGCACCCTTTCAGTTTTTCACAAATAGCTCAAAACTAGTGAGTAAATCTAATGAAGAAATGAATGTTTGTGAAAACCCAAAATTCCCTTCTAAGTTCATTTCAATAGGTCAATTAGACTGAGTAATGAAGATTGAAATGTTACTGGTAGTGAGTGTTCGGATTAATCAGCAGTGCATGTGTTTACTGCTGCCCATAGCAACACAATGGCAACAACTTAAATATAATGGCTTGGCATGTTATTGCCCTGAGGTCTTCAATTGAAGGGTTTAAAAAATGGTTCAAGTTTTATGAAGATATGATGAAGGTTTGTGACCTCCAAACCCAGAAGTACATAAGATAACTTTAAGTAGCCTATTTCTAACATAAATTATCTATTTCTTGTACCCTTGTTTGTGGACATTTGATTCTGTGATAACGATGTCTGATTTTGTGGAGAATGAAAGTTGTTTTCCTACACTTCGTGAGTTCTTCCTTTCCATAAGAACTTGTAGCCTAGGCATTGAATTTTGATCTATGAAGATCCACTTGTTATTTATGAGTTTGAGTGGAGTTGAATGTTGTTTAAAAAGCATGATTGAGGACACTATGATGGAAAAACCAGTGCATTAAATTTGCTTTTTTTTAACCCGGGCTGCGGTCCTCAAATTTACTCCTCAAGATCCTTGGGTCCAAATGGACCCGTATAATTTCTCTTGCAGATTATTTACTTTTCCAATGATCATATTTAGTATTCTTAATAGGAAGTTAAAGTTAGATACCGAAATGTTAATTTTATACATTTATATTATAAGGTTGTGCAATAATGGTATAACGTAATGGTAATTATAACGAAAGATAATTTTATCAGTTTTGCAACACACTACAATTTCCCCTTTTTCGAATAGAATCAAAAAAAAACTTAATTTTGAAGACGGTGAATTTTGCATCAGACTTCTACTTTTCGGCTTCTATTGATGACGATGTTTGTGGCAGCTGTGTTCGGCATTCAATAACGGCGTTACAAAAGATTCCCCAAGTTTTCTATAAAAAGTGTTACATTTTTATAACATTTTTATTAGCAATCCAAATTTGCTTTTGTGAAAATAATGTTTGAATTGGTGTAAAATGTTTATTTTGTTAGAGAGAACCACAATAGGCCACAAAATGTATTTTTTCTATGAATAAGAACTAATCGTATCAACAACTCCCTTTGTAGAATTTTAGGTTTCATTATTTCTGGTTTCTTTTCTCCAGATTCGCAGCCTCTTGTATCATTGTAAAGGGTGCTTTGAAGGACAACACACTTGTTCATTCGTGGCACATATGATACTTATGTCGGGTAACTCGTAAAATTGAAAGTAGAATTTTAGTTTGTTGTGCCCTTTATCTGGAGAAGTTTTGGCGATATAGAAGATTTGTTTTTGCGTATAGTTCTACCGACAGTGATGTCCCGTTTGAGAAGCTCCTGACCCAACTGGTATGATGTAAAACTATTGTCAGGAGTTATATTGTTATCCTCAGAAGTGAGGATAATTGTAGCACAACTTTTATCCCCAAATTTTGTTCTCTAGGTTGCCCTTCTTGTGTGCCAGAGGTTTGCATTCCACATGTAATGTGTTTCATTCAAAATTTCCCTCCGTATTTGCCAAGTCTTTGGCATGTGCTGCCGAAATGGACAATTGACTCGGAAAACGCCTAATTATTCATTTATTGTTACATACAATTGAAGATTGCATAATATAGGAAGAGGAAGAAACACATCAGAATACTACGTTCAAGTTTTAGAAAAAACGTGTATCCGTAGTTTAGAGAGCTGAGATTGCTCCCAGCTGTTCGTAGTACTTCGCTAGTATTTTCGTAGTTTGATAGTGTTATTCGACAAAATATTGTCATTGAATACCTTATGAGAAGATAAAGTCTCCCATGATAATACAATCCTTCCATAGTTGATTTCTACAAATTTACCGATTTATTATATGAAATTTCTTACGAGAGTTCAACATGAGAAATGTCACGGGTCCAAATGGACCCGAAGAACTTATGTGTAAAAATATTTATAATTCCTCTCGTATTGAAAATAAATGAATGACATTTTATACGCGGGTAGAAAACAGTCAAAAAATAATTGTCATGGAGTATCAGAACGATCACACCTTTTTCTTAAGCGGTACAAGAAATTAAAATTTTATTTGGGTCGAAATGGACCCGAGGACCACAGCAGGGTTAACTTAAATTGAAAATTACAGACTTGTTCCATAATGTAAAAATAAAAAAGTAACAGGAATGGGAATTATTAAAAATCTGGGAATGCTCTGGAGTAACCTGCTTTAACAAACAGAATTGCTTGGTATATATTGAGAATGAACAGTGTTTTGACAGAAGAAAGAACAGTGTTTTAAGGAATAGTAAATTGGTCTAATGTTTAAATATTTCAAAACTAGATACATAGAACATTTACTAAGAACATTGACATGGACGTGATTTTTCGGTATCAAGGACCCACAAAGAGGGATTCTGGCCACACCACGTGTTAGGGATTTTTTTCTTAATTTAGCAACTGGATTTATCCACTTTTTCAGGGCTCGGCAATGAATTTTTTTATGACGAAAATCCGCCGTTTTTTCGCACAGCATTACATAACTTTCCCTATACTACGTATATACGTACGTATACGGGAAAGTAAAAGGGGCACGTCTATTTATTTATTTACGTCAAAAACTGTGTGACGAGCTATGGGGAAAGTGAATTTTGTGCACGTTTTCATAATTCTGTGGTCTCTATCCGAAACCATATTCTAGTCGAATTTTGAATACAGAAAAGAGCGTTTTTTTTTTTCAAGTTTTGTTGACAAAATATTCGCTTCTGTGTTTTATTATATAGTTCTACGAAATTAACGAGTTCAACGAAAATGAGAATGCCCGTTCTAAGTGTCCCTTGTTCTATCCGTAAAAAATTCAAACAAGGGCTTTTTATAAGATCTGATTTTTTATAACATATTTCACTTAAAACAAAAATCTCTGCATTCAATATTGTACTTTCGTTAACTTTTTGCAATATTTCAAAATACAGTTTTGCGAAATCGGCCCCGGCCTCCAATGTTTATACCGTCATTTTGGATACATACGAGGAGAAATTTTAAAGGAAACTTTTGGAGACTTTTTGAGTAAAAAATTGTTTAAATATTCGAAGTAAAAATAACCACCAACGACTTTGTGTTTCATAAAACGAAATATCCATACTGTGGTGGCAGTAAAATGGAACATAGATTTATCGATAGTTATTCGACTTCTCTATAATCTACTGGATAAAAACGAAAAAACGTACAATTTTTAAAATTTTTGATTAAGGAAAATTGCATTTTGGTCAATAAATACGAGAAAAGGCAACATTTAGGCATTTAAACACAAAATAGACATTTGTAAGTGAAATAGGTACATAAAATCGTCTCCTGTATTATTCAGTAGTGTACCTTTCCTTTGCGGCTCTTACACTCCACCAATCTTTATAAATGAGGT
>JAHLJT010007414.1:0-14005 GCA_031308135.1 Acheta domesticus
ATGCGTCAAATGTAATCAGAATCACCACTATTTCTCTTGCAACAAAAACACCTCAAAATTCCACTTCCGATTGTGTTTAACTGTAACCAGAATCACCCTGACTTAAGATAGAGGATGCATTTTTTTAAAACACAATACTTAACACACAAAAAACTTCTAATTCAATCAATACCTTCACATAACAAGAGACCATACCATAATTTGGTAAAATACAAATACACTAGCCTAAAACCTTCACATCCACAACACAGACTTCCCCCCACTTCAGAAACCACCTAATGCTCTGGTCAAGTACATATTCCAACACAGCTCGCAATTCTCAAAAAATATTAATAACATTAACACTTCTTCATTTAAATACCTCAAAATTACATTTACCACAATAGTTACGCAAGTTATATCTCTCACTAATACCACAAAATTCCCCAACAAATCGTAGAATACTTCTGAACAACAAAATGTCTAAGAAAATTAACTGCATAACACTGCTCAATTGGAATGCCAATGGAATTATTAAAAGGCAACAGTAATTATTTGAACATTTTCTTTATTCCCACAACATCCAAATAGCATGTATCACCGAAAACGCATTCTAATCCCCAATGAAAAAATTTTTATTACATGGATATAAAATATACAGATATGATAGAATTGACAATATAGCATCGACGGTGGCGTAGCTATTATGATTCTTCCAAACTCAAATCTTTCTTATAAATACACCTATCTCTCCCTTACCTCGAATTCATTTACAATAATAATCAATATCAATCAAATCCATTACCCCCTTACAGTGCGTATAAGCCTCCGAAGTATAATTTCATGCTGACATATTTTAAAAGCGATTTAACAATACAACAGACAAAAATCATACTGCTCGGAGATCTAAAATTTGTAAAAATCAAATCTGGGGAAGTTATCTAATAATAATCCAAATGGTTATAAAAATTTACACAAATTTATTTGCTTAATCATAATCTTCAGATTCATGCCCCTAATGAACCCACGTATTATCATAATAATGAAAATATCATCCCAGATATTGTAGATATATAATCACACAAAACATCTAACAACCTTCCAATTACTTAAAACGTATTACATTAGCTTGAGTTCATCATCATGATCCAGTTATTAATTTATTTTCAACTCTCATCACACTATTCTAACGCTTCTCCTATATTCCAAAAAGTAAAGTTGTAATAAATTTACATAAATATTGAAATCAGCATTCAATTCCCCACAAATATATTATCAACGCATGGGCATAGGACTCGTACATCACTTATTTCACGGAGCAAATAAATCATAATTATTACACATAAGTTCTAAATATATACCAAAAACTAATTTCGAAATTATAAACTCTACCTTACCTATTATTAACCTTATTAAAACTAAGCACTCCCTAAGACGATTCTGGCAACAAACCAGGCGTGGATGATATTAAAACTAAACTAAACAAAATATCTAGGATTATAAAATCTAAACTGGAAAACATAATTTAATGAATACAAAAACTTTATTAAACAAATTCATCCCCAATCAAAAAAAGCTCTGGTCAACTCTTAAAAGAATCTGTAAAGAAAAAACACATCTATTCCAATCCTTAAACAACATTCCACTACAGCAATAAATGACTATGACAAAACTCAATTACGTAGGTCTTCATTTCCAAAATACGTTTACTCCTAATTCAACTTCTAATATCACTTTTACAATCTTGTTAGCAATTTTCCCTCTCTTCCAAATTTTAATGTTCCCAAAATATGATTAATTTCCCCTTCTGAAATTCATTCAATTATTAAAACACTAAAAACTTGCCAAATCTCCAGGATGGATTCTATCAATAATCAAAACACTCAAGTCACATGGTAAAAGATCAAATGCTGCTTTTACTCTATTCTAAATTCCGCATTGATATTTAATTACCTTTCCAACTACCTGGAAAACAGCAATCGTACTTCCCTTTTGAAAACCACAAAAAGATCCTAGAAACCCATCGAACTACCGACCTATAGTTTACTTTCCTCTCTTTCCAAGATATTTGAAACCTTATACATCACAGATTATTACACTTCACTACAGTTAACAAAATTATTCCTCCCACTCAATTTGGCTTCACTCATCAACTTTCTAAGACTAACAGAACATATTGAAAATCCTTTCACCCAAAAACAGCATACTGTTGTATTATTACTGGACATCGAAAAAGCATTCGACAAAAATTTGGCTTCATGGTCTTATTTATAAATTATTCCAAATTGGAATTTACTTATTTGTTCAAAATAATTCAAAATTTTCTTTCTAATCGCACTTTTCGGTCAAATTAATTCCTCTTTTTCTCAACTATTTTCAATTGGCGCGGGCGTGTGCCCCAAGGGTCCTGTCTCTCCTCTACTTTTTAACATCTATATCTGATATTCCCAACTTTACGTACTCAGAATTAGCCCTTTTTGCTGATGATACTGCATTCTTCATTAGTCATGAAAAATTTAACAACTGCCAAAATAGACTACTATCCGACCTTCTGCTTAATACAAAGTGGACTTCTACATGGCAGATTAAATTAACATGAATTAAATGTCAAGCTAAAATCTTCACACTCTGTAAACCAATCACCCCTGCAGAAATATTAATTCTTGATCAAGCTATACCCTGGATATCACCCAACACACCTATTAAATATCTTGGACTCCTCTTAGACACTAAACTTAAATGGAATGCCCATATTAAAAACATTATACATAAAACTAACACTAAAATGTATAAATTACACTCCCCTCATTAATTATAAATCACCTATAAACATTCACTCAGCAAAATTAATATATACCACAATTATTCGTCCTACCCTTACTTATGCTTGCCCCATCTGGTCCAATTGCTGCCAAAAACCCATATTAATAAATTACCAAATTCTCCAAAATAAATTCATCAGGAAAATATTTCACGCACCCCTGGTATATTCCCAACTCTCAACTCCATAATGAACTGAAAATGACACTATCAACTCCCTAATTCGTTTCACAAAGCTCAAATTTTTCAACCTCCCTCAGATGACTTACAACAGACCCCGCACTTTCAATTTAGGTCAAACATATCATTTTCCTCGACGCATACTATCAAAATTTCCTAAAGATATATTTCATCCACCATAATTACTACATTTGCAACATATTATCCTTCTATTCAAAATCTTTTTTACAAATTTCTTTTTTTTTCATAGCATAACCTTTTTCAAAAATTTAATTGTTCATAATTCCTACTACAGGTTCCAGTGAGTATCAAATCGCCAGTTATTTGTTTGTAATGTCCAAGCCCTGAAAGACCAAATATGTCGAACAGGTAGAAATAAATTCAAAAACAAATGGTACACACGGTTGTACAATATTTTACTTGGTAACATTTACGTGTGTCTTGTAGTGTACACCTCAGGCCGCTAGGGGCAGCACAATCACATGTCGCTTGTGCTGCCCATGCTGATTTGCCCGAGTTTCCACCATTATCTTTTATACTATTTGGTAATATCCCCTCTTACCTGCCGTCTCACCTCGCCCCTCATTTCTCTACGGCTTTCTCCTAACGCAGCGCCTAATGACGCGGCGCAAAGACATTCGCTTGTCAATGAATATTTTCATTTAATTCTTAGCTGAAGAGCCTCACTAAAGACAACAAAATACAATTATTAAATCTTCATTCAGCTGAAATAAAAATTATTCCAGGGAATTTCATGAGGGTTCTCTGACCACTGAACTCTCTCCACGCTCAGTCACTGGACCCCCTCAAGAAAGGAACGTGCTGAAAACCTGGCCGTATGCAGTTGCCTGGCAATCAAAAGTATGTCATTTGTGCAACTCTGTTGAATAAGTTTTCCACTAACACGTTATTCACTTCTCGCCCCTACTTCGTAAGAAGAGATAGTATTGTAATTGTGTACCGCAAACCGTTACAGAAAAACTCTTATATCCGGGCCCTTGGTAACGAAAAAGTGGGCAAATCTTGTCCTATATGTAGTAAATTACTTCTTCTATCACGTTACACAAGTGTAGTCAGAATACATGTGTGGGTCCTTGATACCAAAAATCTATTGATTGCAATCTGTCTGTGTTTAACTCCTAAACAGTTCAGATGATTTTCTCCAAATTGATGTTTCCAGATCTATTTAAAAGAACTATAGGCCCTGCTAATTTGAAACGAATATTTTGATTTCTGGGTGTACCTTACATGCTGCCTAAATAAAGCTTTCAAATATTTTTCACATAGTTTTCAAATTTGTATATAGCTCCAAATGTTTTGTTAAAACTTTTTCCTCGGTCAGCCTAAAGAAAGCTTAAATGAATGCCACACGTCTCATTTTTGTTAAAATATCTGATTTTTTGGAAATGGCAAATGTTCAAACAGGTTTTCGGCGTCTTCCCCTCAACTACAATATTGAAATATATTTTTGCCTAATAAAATCTGTTCTTTAAAGACAGATTTTGAAATAAGGTCATGGAAAACGTTTGAAAATATAAGTAGTTTTTGTGTACTTTTGCGTGAAATTCAGAATTTTTTTTTCTCAGAAAGGGCTTTCAAGTTTGCATTTTAATGTTCTCCTTGGGTGTATCGAAGGACGGTTTCCAAATTAGGGTTAGTTCCATATTCGGCGAACTCGGGGTATTTTCGATATTTACAAAATGGGAACATTGCAACACAGCAAAATTGAAGATAGATATTTTTGTCTCAAACAAAATCTGTCCTAAAATGTCAGAGCTTTAAATTCATGTACACATTTTTGAAACAAGATGTTTTCGAACGATGTTTACTTTAAGCTCACGCTATAAACGTTCACGTTCAAGTTATAAAAAAACATTTTCTTGAAAACCGCTCCAAATGTTTTTCTCTAATTTTTCCAGGAATAGAATAAGAGATGCAAAAAATAGCGCAAGTTCAATTTTCCTTCAACTCACTGAATTTTCGAAAATTTCAAAAGTTAAAAACAATGCAAGAAGTACGCGTACATTCTTGCATTCGCGAGAGTTAGGTTCCCAAAAAACATCGCGAATGTCAAATCTGCAAATGTTGGTTCTATCTTTTAATGAAAAAAAGGTGGGTTAGGTTTCTGGATATCGAAAAACTTTTAAAAAAGATGGGAATAAATATCCGACAAACAATTGCAGTAGAACGGAGCAAGAGCTACTAGAAAAAGTATTCACAATCAACATTCCAAAGGGAATAAATAAAAAATATTTGAAACTTATTTCACAATTGAAAATATTTGGACGCAGGATTTTTTTGGTTTTATCACCTTCGTCGTTTTAATATCTAAATTTGGAAGAGCTGCTGCTTCTATTTCTTGCTTATATTTAGAAGTTATTTTCATGTTCGTGTCACAGGCGAATTCCCTTTCAACCAGAGCTTGTCGACGTTTTAGAACGCCATTAACCGATTTGAAGCTGCTCTAGGATGGGGTTTTGCTTCCGTTACTTCATCATTACGTTGGGAATCTTCACTGAAGATTTCTTAAAAGCTCCTCTTCTGTTAGGTCATTATAATGATAGTTGCATAGATCCGGAATGGTTTTTATGTTCATTTGGCCTAAAACCTTACCTCCAATTTGAAGCAACTGAATTGAATTATTTTACAATTGTGTTATTCTATAAATGTGAGTTGACATTCTAGCTTTGACATGTTTTGCAAAACGTGATACTTTGAGCTCCGGTGTCTGCGGCGTTCGCTTCCGAGATGACGCTGATAAAGAAATAAAATGTGCTCGCTTTCAAAACAAAATGTAGTACGACCAAAATATGCACTCGCGAATGTTGAAGTCGCAAATGTCAAAACCCGTATTATTTCTCAAACCGCGAATGTTCGGAACTCGCGAATAGCAATCCGCCGTAGATGTCGAGGGATTAATGTACTAATGTAGAACCACTAGCTTGTATTTTTAATCATATACTGCCACAAACGTATTTTTGTGTCACAAAATCCTGCGGTGAGACTAGCAGACTCTTTTGTAGTTTCGTATCTTTCTCGTTAATGTGTCCTTTGAAATTAATACCCTGATGAAATTGAAATCTGATGGAAGTTTTTGGTACATATAACGATTTTTACTAGTAAGAATTGTGTATTCATTCTCGCTACTGATATTTCTTTGATATGTTTGCTCTCTTGGTTGTTTTCAGTGTGGCTTGTATGTTGTTCACGTGTCAGGTCTTGTATAGTTATTTGCGTGTGGTCAATAAACAGTTTTTAAATTGAATACACTCTAACAATACACTGTGACTTTATGTGTTTTCTTTTAATCACTTTCATTTAAGAATATCCAAAATGATTGATACTAATATAGTAGATTGCCTCTAATTACACGAAGGAAATGTATATAGTAGATTATTTTCGGCAGCGGCGATGACGGAACCCGGGCAGAGGCACAGCAGTAACATCAGTTGATGCCCTGGGTTGATGCCCTAAGCTGGTTCCGCTAATAGATAGATAGATAATTATTTCCACAGATAGGTTTATGCAACCTGGTGGCAGAACACTAAAATTTACATATTATAATTAATAATTAAATACAATGTAACCTATTTTAAGACTGTAATATATAATATATATTGATGACAATAAAGGCTTTAACAACAATAACCGCATTAATTCTACATTTTATGGTGGTCTTCTACAAATATTTTACATCAATAAATACACGACTTATTACACTGACGTCCACTCCACTTCACTTCACAACACTTGCACTTCACTTCTCTTTCTACTTCAGTATTGCACTACACTTCACAACACGTCACCACACTTCAATACGAATAGTACTTAAAATATAATTATATATTTAATAAAGTAATGCATTTAATAATTATTACAATACTAATGATGGTAACAGTAATTAATATAATAATAATAATAAAATAACTGTTTTAATAACCCTAACTTACTTACTAAATATCTTGGTTAATTTACTTTTAATTCTTTGAACACCTTTAGGAATGGGTTCCAAGGCTGTCGCAGGCAACTTATTCCATTCCGTTATTGTTCTATTTGTAAAGGAAAATTTTCCAACATCTGTTCTCTGTGGCCTGAACTGAATTTTGTGCTTGTGATCCCCTCTACAAAAGTATGTGGGTTCTGGTACTGAGCCTGATGTGGATATCTTTCCACGCTGGATAACCGGCATACGCTTTGTACAAAGCACAGAGTCTTGCCTTAACCCTCCTGATTTCTAGAGATTCCCATTCTACTTTCTTCCTATTGCTTCGGAAAATAAGTTTACTCGCTCTTCTCTGTACTCTACTCAAATATTCCGTTTGTGAGATTCTGTAAGGGTCCCAACATACCGTCCCGTATTCCATTAATGGGCGAACTAGATAAGTAAGCTAATTCTCTCGCTTTCACAGTACTCTTTTTAGTATTCGCATAGTAAAATGCAAAGATCTCCATGCTTTCCCTACGACAGAGTTTACCTGATTTTCCCAACTCAGTTTGCAATAAAAAATTATTCCTAGATACTTACAAGACAAGACTCTTGGAATATTTTCGCTGCCTAAACGGTATTGAGTTTCACTATATTTGCGGCCCCTACGAAACGTGATGGTTTTGCTTTTTGAACTATTTATTGTCATGCTATTGTTTTCCGCCCACAAATGTAGTCTATCTAGATCATCCTGCAAAATATCTTCGTCTACTTTTGATTCAATAACTCGATAAATTATACAGTCATCTGCAAATAGTCGTACCTTTGATAATAAATTGTCTGGCAGGTCATTCACAAAAGCTAGAAAGAGGAGAGGTCCAATAACGCTTCCTTGAGGAATCCCTGAAGTTATCTTTGCTAGGTTTGAAAATTGTTGTCCAACTCGGACTTTTGTTTTCTATCTCGAAGAAGCTCATCAATCCACGCCACAACTCTGGTGTCAATACCTGACTGCAGTAATTTATGAACCAGTTTGTCGTGTGGGACAACATCAAATGCCTTCGCAAAATCTATTATTACGGCGTCCACCCACCCACTATCATCAACTTCATCTGCTATATCCTGAAACAATGATACTATCTGACTCTCGCAAGAGAAACCATTCCTAAAGCCTTGCTGTCCCTGAAAGAGCCATTCTTTTTGCTCCCATTCTTGTCTAATATAGTTAGTTATCAAATGTTCCATTAATTTACATACAACTGACGTAAGATTTACCGATCTATAATTGGCTAAAACAGTTCTGTCCCCCTCTTAAAAATGGGAACAACAGTAGCTAGCTTCCAATCATCAGGCACGCTTGAATTGTTGATTGAAACATGAAATAATCTGGTTAAATGCGGTAAAATTGCCTCTCCTCCGACTCCGCTAATGCGCTCTGCCTCGAATACCAGAGTCAGGGTCAGTGAGGCCGCAGTGAAGGAAGAAGTGTCAGCGTCGCAATTCCATGAAGAGTGGACATGATACAGAGATCAAAATTAATACTTATTAATGTGTGTCATGCTTAGAAATATGAATTTTAGAGTTTCCGTGAGTGACAAAATACTTTTTGGCTCTCAATTTGCCCGATCTCTGATAAATTGTCTGAACTCTGAATTCTCTTAATTTTTATTCGTGTTGCACAAGTCATATATTTTATCAGATTGTTTGTTTTCAGGTAGTCTTGCGTGTCTTTCCTTTATCTTAGTTGAGTCATTTCTTCAAGTTAAACTTCTAATACGTAGAAGCTTATGACAAAGATATCAACTCACACTCATTCTCTTTTATACATCACGATCCTTTGAGTCTCGTTTCAATAAAATAAAGAACCCGTGTAATTATAGAATTTAGAACAAAAGAGTTGCCTTCAGTAATTTTACGTGACACGTGTATTCAGATTTGTTCTGAGATATACCTTTTGCCCAGTTTTGTAGCTTACTGTGCTCGAGAGTATCCATAGATTGATCATGGTTTAATATCGCATCTCTTCTAATACGCGATTTGCTCGAAGAGAGTGTTTCGGAGAAGGGAATGATGTCTCACATCATTCTATCAACTCAATCTGTGTCAATCTGATCTGTGAGATTCGGCGTCGTCGTATGTTTTCTCCAGTGACAAGTACACGCTCAGAATTTCTGCGTGGAAGCTTGTGCAAAGGAACGTTACCATGTGTAAGGAATTTCAGGTACTCTGATGTCTCTTCAGGGGAACATCGTATTGATGACACATCTCTACGTACCGTACCTGTTATAATACGGTCGCTAAGCATACCTAGAAACGTGCAAATCCCTGACGGATCTTGAGATTCTGCTCTCAACAGTTATTATACGGTTATTCATGCGTTATTTAATCTTATTACGAATAATACATTCGAGAAATCTTTTCACATTTTTCAAATGCGGGGACACACATTTGTGCCCTGTGATCGGGATTTTGAAGTACTGAAAGGAAAGTTATGGAAGCATGACATCTTACATACTCCATCATATTTCTTCTGTTATCCAACAAGCAGGGAATTGATTTAATATAAAACATGCGGAAACACAAGAAATTCTAAAGTTTAGAAGCTGGTAGCCTACCTATTTCAAAAAAAGTTATCTTCAGAGAAAGTTTAGGGAAAAAGATTCTACATGATTAAAAACTTTCAACCATCATATCAAACAGTCAATCAATTCAATAGTTGTATACTCATTGTTTACATCATTCAACTCAAATGAACATCGTGCTGAAGTAAAAAAATGGAATTTATTGATGGGATAGCTGAACATTCCTTTCTACTTGCAAGAGAGCGCTGGAGTTCAGCATCGTATCAGATCCTGCATCCCTATCAGATACTATGAAGAAAAGATTCCTCCAAGTAGAAAAATATTAATGACATCAAGAATACCCTCCAGTATTTACCACAAGAACATACGTCTTTTTATAATGAATTGATATAATGGACAACTCGTGTGGAAGAAGTCAGCAGTCAAGATATTTCTACTGAAAATAGGGATGACTAAAAAACAGAATGTACATATTAACACGTGTTAAGTTTGATCTATTGGAAAAGTACGATTGTTGGCGGTTCAATACATGATTTCCACATAAAAGAATGTAGTGTAAGTCTATTGATGGCATAAAGGGATAAGTCATAAAACAATATAATTTATTTTCAGGGTATTGTTGCAAAAAATTGTAATTGACTTATTTGTAATATTTATCTAAATTAGTGCTTTACAGTCGTATTTTTTCCAAATTTTGAAAGACCTCTTGTACCGAATAAAAATTTTTTGTCACTCCTGAAAAATTCTGTTTAGTGACTCATGCCCTTTGTGAAATCACCGATTCATTTGTGCTCATACCCGGTGCACATGAATGAAAAATCGGAATTTGTAAATCTACAATATATAATTTCACTAAAATAAGAAGGCGATTCTATCAAGCCATTTGTAGTATAGGTATAGTGTGATAAAAAGTGACGCATTCAGAGTGAGAATTCCTACAGTCCTCGCAGTTTGAGAATCTATTTTTGTATTAGTTTAGCATCAATTTACGCGTATATCTGCATATATTTTTCAGAGATCTCCATCAATTTATGGGTATATCTGAAACTAGTTACATGGTATGTTTTGG
This sequence comes from Acheta domesticus, assembly GCA_031308135.1. NCBI lineage: Eukaryota > Metazoa > Arthropoda > Insecta > Orthoptera > Gryllidae > Acheta > Acheta domesticus. Next base: position 10,556 of record JAHLJT010007414.1, read on the forward strand.
AACGAGTGTATAGGATTGCATCCGGTAAACGACGTTTAAAACTATGCAGGAAGTAAAGTGAATTAAATTGGACGTTCCGAAGACGAAGAGCAAATGTGGCAAAGAGCAAGGAAGTATTAGAGGAGTGCCCTATAGTCCTTTTCCATTTTTTATCCAACCAAACGACAACTGGCGAAGGAGGCGGGAGGATGAGAGAGGGCGCCACTGGGCCAAAAGCGAGTCGTCCATTGGGACGCGGGTTCATTGATTGGTTAATGATTCCGCGCGCGGCGACGGCTAGGTTCGTTAGTCTCGAAATTATAGTGCGTGTGTTTTGTCACTGGAGGGGGCGGTGATCTTCCCCCAATGGATAGCCGGTGTCGACGTACCCGGTGGCTGGCGAGGCTTCCGTCAACCAGGTATCTGGCACCAACAGGTACCGTCTTTGCCGCGACAAGCGCTAAGCTCAGAGGTTTCTTGTCGATCGAAATAATGATAGTCACAGGTAATTTTCTTTTTCGATTGATGGATTCGTGTTTTTCCGGCCGCGTCAACTACTTTGGTCATTATTCCCGTAAGTGTAGTGCGTTTTTTTTTTTTTTTTCGGGAGATGGCGATGATCTTTTCCCGCTGGGTGGAGAGATCTGGCGTCGACCTACCGTCGACTAGCGTGTTTTCCCCTCACCCAGGTATCTCCCACCAGCGGGCACCGCCCCGGCCGTGACAAGCTGTAAGCTCCCGACCGGTCTCCCGGCATGTGGCAGTGTAGTGTGTGTGAGTGTAAGTAAGAGGGAAGGAAAGGACAAGGAAGAGTAAGGAAAGAGTGCGCGAGTTCCGTGGCCCGTTGGGTAAGGTAGTGCTCCGGCATTGTAAGGTGTTGATGAGAACAAACGGTCGCTACACTAATTCTCCTCCAGACAGATGCTGTCCTCGACCTAGCTACGTAGCTAATGCGGAAACCCTGTCACCGTCGGCAGTGGAACCGTAGGACCCCCCGGTCAGAGGCACTGCAGTGGCATCAATTGATGTCCCCGCGCGAAGGGCGTGCGAGTGACGACGCCGAGGGTGGGTGGGGGAGAGGGGTCGGCGGGCGAGCGATGCGATTGCAGCGCTAGTGTCGCTCGCCCACGCCCTGCCCTCGGTGGGAGCGCATGGCAGGAGACGCGACGAACCGCTTCACAGCCATCGACACTGCACAGGAAAAGCGTCCACAGTGTTGACACTTTTTTCTGTTTCGCCTACCATACTGTCGTTTTGCTAACTTGCCCCTCAAGACTTGACTTCACGATAGAATATGTCACGAAACGTGCTCAGTCGTGCCGCCAGATGTCGCATGATCGCGACCATATCAAGCAATGCTTGTGATCATGCGACTTCTGTGGCATGACGGAGAAAGACGCGAAATGCCGTGTGATATTCCATCGTGGCCATAGGAGCTTGAGGGGCTGAGTTTTAAAAATCTCACTATACGTACTTACATAGTTAAGATAAACTATTTTAATGCTGCATTGGGAAGTTCCCACTAGCATACCATTCAGACGAAAAATTCGTATTCTCAAAACTTCATATTCTCTCATTCATCTGGTCAAACTGGACTCCCTGCAAAATTCAGCTGATATTTCGAGTTTTGATAGTTTTTTACATGAAGCCTTAACATGTTCAAAATTTTCTCAAGAATAGCCCCAAATTCTTTTACTAAATTCTTTCTTGATTAAAGGAAGAGTACTTGATTAAAGGAAGGAAGGTTAAAAAGATGGCGCATCTTCATTGTCGTTTAAGTGTTGAATTTTAGTAACTTCAAAGTTGAAACTTTTTTCCACGTCTTCCTACATCTGTAATATTTGAACTGTTGAACTAAAATGAAATCTGCGCCACATACAATCCTATTTTACTCTGTTCATAAAAAAATGCCTATTGGTGAGGCTTTGGAAATATTCTGAAATTTTTTCAACAATTTTGAAACTTTTTCTGAAAATTTATCTAAAGTACTCTCCAAAAACAAATATCCTTTCAAATTTATGGATTCTCAGCATCAGCCATATTGATCGAGAACTACAAAGTTTGGAGAACATTCTGCTCACTGTTTCTCCGCTAGCATTGTTCATAGACGGACTGACGGACGGACAGACAGACAGACAATTTGCAGTAAACCAATATTTTTATATCAAGGATTCATAACATATAGATTCTGACTATACCAAATGTTAGAAGAAGTAATTTACTACATGTATAACAATTATTTTGCATTTCAGTAACAGAGTTCGAGAATACGTGCGTTTTTGACAAAATCGTCTTTTCTGCTGCATACGAATACTTTCTCTATACTGCATATGTAGTATACGAAAAAATAACTAGTTATCTTATATAATAGCATAAAATTTCGGAGAAGATATTATCAGTGATATCATGCAACAGCAAACTCCAAGAGCCTTCCTCCATAAAACAGTTGCTATTACTTAATCATATGATGGGACAGCAACGTTTTTCATATACAGTATTCATGAAAGATGTTTCTTTAAAGCATTTAATTTATTACAATGTTAAATGGAGGATTTCATTTGTTGTTCTTGACAGTGTATTTGTTAGAAAAAGTACCATGCTGGTTATGTTCACTAGTATTTTTTAGGCCACTACTACAACACATTTCCGCTTCCTCATAAAGCTATCCATTGTAATTGAATTGTATTGTGATGCGGTGTTGTTGACGTAATTAAATGGAGTAATATTTTGTTGATGTAATTTGTCAACAGTATTTATTGAGTTGGGGAAAGAAATTTATTGACGACATTTCATCAGTCTACAGATACAAAAACTAAAATATAATATTGCGGTTTAACCAAAGAATTTATCTGCGCCCACAATTTGTCTTGAGGCCAGAATTAAACTATATATATATATATATAATAGATTATATATATTATATATATATACACAAGATGTAATCTCCGGAAATTATTTATTGAGATGGAGCCGGCTTTCGACGCTTTCATCAGTCTACAGATACAAAAAACTAAAATATAATAGTTACATTTAAAAATTATAATAGCAAATTAAATCACAAAAAATGAAATCCAGGGGGGTATTATATACAGAGACCAAACACAGAATAGACAAAAAAATCAGGACCGAAAACAGAGACTAGAGACCAAACTTGGTTTTGGTCTGTGTATTAATACCCCCATTGGATTCCATATTTTGTGATCTGATGTACTATTATAATTTTTAAATGTAACTATTACGTTTTAGTTTTTGTATCTGTAGACTGATGAAAGCGTTGAAGCCGGCTCCATCTCAATAAAACTTTGACGGAGATGACATCTTGTATTTACTCCATTATAATTGAGGTTATCTCCTGCACTTGAAGCCAGAGATTGGTAGGGCAGTGTGCCGGCCTGCGCTGTCCAACTGCCCCCGCCCGCGTGAGTGCCGCGCGCGCCGCCTGGAGGCGTTGCGAGCGCCTCCGCCAGGGGC